>WSXT02244139.1:0-30410 GCA_011762715.2 Neuroterus valhalla | reverse complement strand
CCGTACCCGCAGGGAACCCTCACCTCAAGCTTTCCAGATCCGTACCCACGGGAAATCCCCACCCTGAATTTCTCAGATCCGTACCCACGGAGAACTCCCAACCCCAGATTTACCCCACCCTAAATTTTTCAGATCCGCCGTTTTCTAGTTATCACTTCTGGACATTACAAATTAAATTGATGAATATTTAAACAAGGTTAAAAAAAATGGAAAATCGGGTTATTTTTGAACGCAACTGGATTCTATCAACGCAATGAACTGTAAATTACTTTTTTAATTTGTATAATTTCATCATAAATTAATGAAATTAAGTTTTTTACGTAAAATCGATAGTCGATCATCGGACAGCATATAATCTTTGTTATTTTGGAGTAACTAAACAACCACCACGTAACTATTTTTATTCACTTATTTGTTTATAAAAGATTCAATGAATTTTTAAAAACTTGAGTTACTTTCAGAAATCTATTCGAATAGTTTTACAATATGTATGTATTTTCGGATAAATCTAACTATTCAACCAAAATGGGCTATGGCAGTCCAATGTGGAATTTCATTGGCTATCATTCACTACAAAAACTTCCAAATTGGATGGGAATGGTGTTATAAAACTCTATTGTCCATTTTGTTTCTTGCCCCACTTTGTGATCAAGAGTTCTTGAACGCAGTAAGAAACGCGACAAAGCGAGAATAGAAAACGGCCACCCATCCGATCGCTAATCACAATATAACTAAAAATTACCCCTCCTTGTAAAACTGGAATAGCTCTCCAGAAAATTAATTCTGGAGATGCTTCACACGGATAATAATCCAAAGAAAATATTGAATCATCAGATATTGGGGCGCCCATACTGGGTGCATTAGGACTTAAAAAAGTAAAGATTCGAATTAAAATGTAAATAATGAATCGGTATGATTTTTATAATGATGGCTGGTAAGCTAGTTTAGTGACTCCTTGGTCGAAATTAAACATAGCGGCTCGTTTTCCTAATGGCAAGCAATTAGAAAGACAGCAATAAAAGTGCCATTTGGAATATGCATTTCGCAGAGTTACCAATAAAGATCAAGCTTTACAGTGCTTCGAGCGCTGCAGAATGAACACTTCACCTAAATATAACTGTGAACTGGGATTAAATTTGTGATGGTGCATCCCGCCTACTGGTTACTTACATCAGTTAAGGATAATTGCTGG
Source organism: Neuroterus valhalla (assembly GCA_011762715.2). Taxonomy (NCBI): domain Eukaryota; kingdom Metazoa; phylum Arthropoda; class Insecta; order Hymenoptera; family Cynipidae; genus Neuroterus; species Neuroterus valhalla. The sequence continues at coordinate 29,218 of WSXT02244139.1, read as the reverse complement.
AATTTGTTACATCGTGGCGGCATCGTGGCGGTCGCGCGCGTATATGATTGGATGCCACGAGACAGTAATTTATTATTTTTAAGGGTCTAAAACTACTTTGATGACTGGACTATGGAAGATTTTTGAGTTTTGTCTTTGATGTAATACATATTTTCAAAGAGCAAAGTGGTATACATTCTGAATAAAATTGCTCGAAAAGTACCTGCTTAAGGACATGGAATTGTTCCAGGCTTCTTCTTTGATAACTGAAGTTGAGCAGTAATTGGTCCGGTTATACTTAGACTGAGACCATCGTACTAGATGATAGTATATTTATTAGTTCCTGAGGGAATTTTCACTCTTCAATTCATAATGTCTAGAAATTTTTTGTGATTTAAGAAAGAACTGATTCGACCATAAATCTTGGTTGGCAGGGCTTCAGTGGTGTTATCTCTGTCAAGGTATATTTTCTGAAATTATTTGTAATAAGATACTTTTTTGGAGAAATATTTTGTAGAATTCAAAATTTCAAAAACTTATGAGATTTTTAAAGAACCAATATCAAAAACTATTTCATGAAGAAAGCAACTTCAATTTCTTCATGTTTTTTCAAAGATAGTTCACAAGGTCTTCTATAGGCTCTTAAAGTTTTGAATACACCTTGATAGCATTAGAATCACCAAAGTAAGGAGAGTTTTAAAAAAAGACAAAAGTTTCCCATCTTCTTATCGGGTGATAAATATTTGGTGAAAAATTGAGCACCAGAGACATCCCTACCTGTCGATTCATCGATTTCAGAGTGGACCTTTTCATATTCATTTGATGTTACGATTACCTCCTGTCCATCTAGAATCTCCCTTACAAGGTTCCCCCTAATCATGAATCAGTCAAATAACATCTGGATATTATTATAGTAAACTGTTCGTTTGCATTACTTGTCAAGCCATGTTCCGTATTTCGTAATGTGTGAGTGCTTTTTGCAGTTTTTGGTGATACGCTCCCTGCTTTTCTTTGTTTGGAGACGTGACATTGACTCTCCTACCTGTTGTTTATCTGTTATTGAAGATATAGCATTGTACTCCTCCAAGTCTAGGCTTGGTCACTGGTCTCTGTCTGAGATCCTGTCTTGTTTACTGCGTTGATGCCACCTCAGATATTGGGTGCTCTGTACTTTCTACGCCATTGCTGTTATTGTAGCGTACTTACGATTTTCTTTCCATCTTTTCATTACCTCATTTCTCCATTATAAAGATGTGACGCTGATTGTCGTCCAGAATCAACGCAATCGTCGTTTATCACGTACTTCATCTCGTCGCCAAAGTATCTGGATAACTTGTATAATAATTTTTTGGTTTTTATCGAAATGAATGATTGGGAGATTTCATAAATTCCGCGAAAATCAATTTCTACATGAAACCAATACCTTCTCAATATGATGAGAATTTAACAAGGACATCTTTAAAATTATGTCCTGATTTTTGGTTTCACAGATTTGGTCACTCTAATTTTGAGAGAATCGCGTTTTCTCAACTTTTCTGACACAAGCCCAAGAACCATGCAGAACTCCTGTGAGTGTGACATGTTGAAACCATACTGACCATCTAGAGGTGGATCATCTGTATTTAGAAGAGAAAATCTGCCCTAACCCCTCATTTCCTACCCTTTCCTCTCGAAGACTTTAGATCTCCTTGATATCTCCAGACTTTCCTGGAAAATAGGAAAAAAACGGTCAAAATCATAGATTTTTTCCAGGTTTTGGGGCCATTGCTGCCTAGTGAGTGGTCTGGTCTCTGTCTGAGATCCTGTCTCGTTTGCTGCGTTGATGCCACCCCAGAAATAAGGTGCTCTGTACTTTCTCCACCATTGCTGTTGTTGTAGCTTACTTGGAGTTTCCTTTCCATCTTTTTATTGTCTCATTTCTCCGATATAAAAATGTGAGGATGATTGTCATCCCAAATTAACGCAATCGTCGTTTATGACGTACATCATCTCGTTGCCAAAGTATCTGGGTAACTTGTACAATAATTTTCTGGCAAAAGGCTTTGGATTAAGTCTTTGTGCTTCTGCGTATATGTTAATCGCATATTCGTCCTTGATAAGTCCTTTTTCCGCTCATTCCAGTAGCGATCTTTCAATTTGTAGATGAAAGTCATTTTCTAAAAAGTATATCGTTTATTTAAATAAGACGCATGAACCTTAGAAACTGATATTATGTGCAACACTTCTTAGGTAAGTTAGTATGTCGTTATTCTGAACGTATTCTTCGTACTTTGAAGCAATGTCATGAATTATTTCTTCTGTGCGTTTTTGCTTCGTATCATTGCCTTTATTATTTTCTAGCCTTATTATAGCTCCTCCAGCATGCTCTCAGTATCAGCTTGCTCTTTTAATTTCATTTAGAAATCTATGTAAGCATTGATGTTTACGTCCAATGATGACTTGTAGCCGATTATGCCAACCTTCGGAAAGGTTATTTGTTCTTGCTGTATGCTCTAATACAACTTCTTATTGGCATCATAGCGAAGGGGTGTATCGAGGTATCATAGGGTGATAGCTCTTCGAGAACATTTGTCACCTATTTCGCACGACCAATACGTCCTCCCTTTTGCTTCATGGCGATAATAATATGTCAAGGCATTGATGTGGAGAAAATCTCTTTTACGAGATTTTATTAGATCCACCGCCATTTTTGAGTATAATTTTGACAATTTGGAGGTTCGGGAACGTCTGCTGCTATCTTGTTTTGAAAAAGTTAGAGGAATCATTTAATTCATCTCCTAGGCTCTGATCCTCATCGGAGGACTGTGCTCTTCATTCGGCACCAGTTGCTTACTCATTACCTCCTTCAGTATCTCCCGCACTTCTGGGATTCACTTTCAAGATAACCCTAGATTAAATGAAAATTCAATTTATACAATTTCGAAATAAATTTAATCGTTCAAATATGCTTCAGAAACCTAATCGAATTCTGGCGTTTCAAAAGAGCGTAATTCGCAATCTCTATAAACAGAGGCGGATTTGGGAATTTTCCGCCTTCTTTCGAACTGACCATAAAACTGAAGCAATTTATTTAATATTTCATCACGGTGAGATATATATCGTCTGAATTTAGTCTTTAAAAAAAGATTTTGATTCCCAAAGACAGTATTTTCATCACTATTTTCTCGAAGCTTTGCTTCTATTGGGAGGGTATACATATACACTGAGCGAGGCGACCTAACTGGGAAAAACCGGACACGCCTCGACAGATGCAGCCATCTCCCCCTCCCTTTCTCACTCTTTCTCCCTCCCTGCCGTTCTGGAGGCCGATGTAGTGTATGTGCAGTAGACTCTGCGCTTCCCACTCTCACGTGTCTTCCTTTCGCCCACTCTCGCTCGGGACAGCGCGGCGCACACTCGACGCGCTGCGTGTGCATATTGAACACAGACTTACACGTTCCGCGCGAGCAAAGACATTTATAATGGATAGTTCAGATAGGGATTCGTTTGAAAGTTCATGTATGCATGCGACACTTTGAACTGACAAACTTCAATAATTTATCTTCTTTGAAATTTGAATCTCCAATTGCGATCAACTTTATACTTCCTGCTACAATATTTCTTTTACTGGCGTGCATATATGCATAAAGTGAGAGGATGGCTGTTTGATTTCAATCAAAATCGTTTTTTTTCGACCGCTCTACTTTTTTTCATTTTTTATTTTTCCTTCTCTTTTTTCGGTCCAAAGTTTGCCACCCTGGGTCAGTGCACCTGTTGCCTCCTAGCTAAATCCACGCTTGTCTCTAAAGTTTGGCATAATAGACAATAAATTGTTATCTCTCCTTGGGTAACAGGTTACATAACCTAAAATATGCCTGGAATTACAAGAAGGAAACTGACATTCAAATATGGAACAGATGAAAACATGATTAATATTGTATTTTGTTGAGAAGTAGGCTTTTTTCATGTTGGTTAAATATTCACCATTTTTTTTTGTAAACTTTCTGAGATGCAAATGAATCCTTTTTGGTAATCAATGTAACTACTTGAAAGAATTAAACTGTTTTTATTTCAGATTAGAATCTTGCTCCGTTGAAATATAAACCTCTCCATTTTTTTTATCTTCAAAATCATTTTGAATCCTCAAAATATGTATGTTGCAACGGCCCAAAAGTCGGAGTCACTTAAAAAAATTCCATACCTTATCTGGAAATCATAAAGTCTTTCCGCCTCTTTTAAGAAAACAATGTAAAATGGAAGAAAATCATTTTTCAATTCAAATAGTAGGCTTCGAGGGAAGAGGTTCGAAAATAAACCATAAATGAATCTTTGGGAAAGGATTCCCTTCTTAGTAGGTTTGTGAGATTTTGTTTTCATGTGGTCGAAGAAAGGTATTGGAGAAGACCTATATGAATCAAAAAAAAGTTTAATCATTCAAAAAGTTTGAACATTTATAGAATGGATAAATATGCGGAGTTTTTAATTTTTTTTATTCATGATATTTTTCTAGTTCATCACTATTTTTGAATGAAATTGGTAACATCTAGGTGAACAGGAGAAGAACTTTCTATGAAAATTCATTTATCTAGTGAAAAAGTGCTCTTTTTCAGTTAAAAGTTCATCTATGTATTTGATTGAAACTTGATTCATTTTGCTCGTAACTCAGATCTTTCAGTTAAACATCAGTTTTTAAGGTTCAAATGTCATCCATCCCTTTCATAATTCATTTTTTTGCTTGAATGTTGAATTATTTGTTTGAAATTCATTTTCTCGGAAAAAAAAATTTGTATCTTTTGGGAGAGTTCCTATAGACGTTCTGCTTATACGGTTTGACATTTTTTTGCTATCAAAGTATAAACCACAAATCTGACAAATTCTACTATTTACCTTTTTCTAATAGTAGTGAGTCTGTTTTCGAAAGGAATAAGTTGGCCAGACTGCGCAAGCCAAGATACGAGTTTCAATTCTTATAAGTTGCACGGAAAATTATTAAATCAAATCGATAGAGAAAATGTACTTTTTGATCGAGAATAATGAATCAACCTCCATAATTTCGAGAAATGTTCATCCTTTTTCTTCCTATCTGATGCATTTCCGCGGGATCCCTGCTCGTCAGGGTCCGGGTCGGCCCACACCTTAGTCCGGCTCTGTGGTTGCCTCAGCTGTGCACTGTGGTTGTCACAACCATACAGCTAAAGTTCTGGCTTTTATCGTATGGTTGCTACAACTACGCAATAAAACATATTTTTCCTAGGCTGTGGCTTAGGAAAAAAATCTCAGCATTGATGATTAATAAGTTTTTATTTATGAGGCAAAAAAAAATCCGTCATTTCTAATTCAGAATTTACCGCCAATGTTCCGAAAATGGAGTTGCTATATCAAGTTTTTTTACTTTGGATGTTTAAACAATTCAAATTTGTCTGCTAGTTACTTTCTCACTAAAATTCTCATTCTCGTTAATGTTCTCGAGATGATCAAACTTTCACTCAAATCTCGAATTCATAGCTTCAAAGCTTGTATCAGTCTTAGTACCTCAGACTGGTTGAACACTTCCGTATCCCAAGCACTAGATCTCTCGAAGTATACGAACAACAATATGATGGTGTCGGGTACTTGATGGATGACGCTTCGCTACGTGACGTGCTTTAGTGCGCGCCAATCTGCGCAACTGTGTGCAACCAATCAGAAATAGTTGAGATGCAAACACTTTGCTTGGGAGACATGCATACACTGTGCTTGTGGCAACCACAAGCCTGTGGCTGCAAGATTGTAGTTGTTACAACCATATCATGAGTCGATCGAACGATACACAAGAGAAGCGGCACAAATTGAATATGTTTGGGCTACAAATGGCGTGGTTTATGGAGCTACAACATACAACTACAATCTTGCGGTTGTGGCTACTATATCATTTGGATCTGAGAACTTAAATGAAAGATGTCCTAACAAGACTTGTGGATAATGCAACCACATTGCTCGCAACTAAATCACTTTAGATGTTGCAACCATATCAGTTTTCTCCGTTCGTTCTTCGTTAAAACTGCTATTTCTGGTGGAAACTTTATTTCACCATATGATGTAAGTTTCAATACATTTTGAGCCTAAACATATTTCAAATAATGTATGCAGTAAACAATCTGATTTAGAATATACAGAGAATATGAGTCAAAGACGATAAGAACTGAAATATCAAATCTAATCTAAAACTTCGAGGTTATGCTTTTCTAGATATTGAATATTTTATGTGGAACTTGATATATAATGACTCTGACTTTATTTTCGAGTCAATAAAAGTTTATTCAATATTATAATTTACTGAAAATTGCATGATTTAGTAGAATAAATGTTTTTTTGAGAAAAATCAGTTCTGATTTCGCCGTTTTCACGGTAGTATATAACGTAAGGATTAGGAGTCGCTTGCGGGCTAGCAAAATAATATGATTAAATTGTATTTTGTACTTCAAAAGTGTAATTTTTGGCGAAACTGAGGCAAATAACGTATTTTCCTTCTTTGACCATAATTTTTGGTTCTCTGAAATATGTGGCTTGAGCTTTTGCAAGAAAATCGTGTTCGAGCAAAACTGTCAGATCTTGCATCAAATTTTTCACAAAATCATCGGCTATTTTATTTTCTGTTCACAGCTCACATCTCAATTCCTAAAAGATTACAATAACTACCGCTTATGTCATGCAAATCTTCATGCAATAGATAGCCTATGAATGGAAAAGTAAAATATTAGTCAACTTATTACTCATGGGGTTTTCTTCTTGAAGAGCGAAAAAATTTGTGCATAGAAATGATATTTATTATTAATATAGAAGATTAAATATGAAATGATTATCATTCGCGATATAACCATATACAGAGTGATCTTCATCTCATTATATTCCTTGTATGTACGAATTCCTAGTGCAAAACTGAACAAAATATTATAGTCGCAAAATATTGTACGATCAAGAGTTTTTGAACTATTGAGGGTTGTAAATAACCCATAGGAGCTTGCTATCATCGCGCGTGCAAAAGCATCCTGCGCGAACCCTGGAACACACTCCACTTCAATATGACAGTGAAGAGTCGTGACAATCAAATCAGAGATAGACAATTTCGGAGCAACTTGAATTTTCAAAACATATCAGCAGCATTTCTTAAGTGGTTCCCCTGATTTAAATGAGATGAAATGATACCAGTTTTATACCATTTTTATTGATAACGTTGGTCCTAATCAATCTAAACAGCAGAAGTCACACACTCTAATAACTCGCAGAGTTTCTGTTACATAAATTTTAATCAAACCGACAATCAACCTAACGTTCGTGAATTCAAATGAACATTTATTCCAAAGACTTTATCTTATAAAACTGAAATTATGAAACATGTTTCCTGATAACAAAGGCACACACTTTGATACCTCGCACAGTTTCTGTTACATAACTTTTAATCAAACCAACAATAAACCTAACATTCGTAAATTCTGATGAACATTTATTCCAAAGAATTTATTAATAAAACTAAAATTATGAAATACGTTTCTCAACAACAAATTACCATTTATTCCGACGAATTCATGATTAAAACTAAAAGTACAAAACACATTTCCTATCCACAAAGAGACACACCTTGATACCTCGCAGAGTTTCTGTTATATAACTTTTATCCAAACAGTTATTATTAAAACTTTAAGTTTTAATAATAAGTTCGTTGGAATAAATGTTAATTTGAATTCACGTATGCTAAGTTTTATTGTTGGTTTGAATAAAAGTTATGTAACATGGAACTCTGCGAGGTATCAAGGTGTGTGCCTTTGTGGTTGGGAGACGTATTTTATACTTTTAGTTTCAATAACAAGTTCGTTGGAATAAATGTTTATTTGAATTCACGTATAAGTGTAAGTTCACTTCCTTTTTATGACGGAAAAGTTTTACATATACTTGTATGATGTTAATTCACTGTATTTGGTCCATACGTGCATTTGAATTCAAATTAAGTGGCTTTTCCTTAAATTAGGATGTAAACCAATAATCAATGAGTGTCAATTATTTTCGGGTACTTCCCTGATATCAACGCTAAACGTTATTTTGAATGAAACAAATACGTCATTGTATCAGAATTATTGTTGTTAACGTACACATCACATATGCAGTCAGGAGTATCGCGATCGAACACGTCGCGATCGGGAGAGGCGAGTCACCTCGCCTCACAAAAACTGATGCTGTTCAGTGGGTAATCAAGAATCCCGATTTTTTTTTTAGTTTATTATTCGGAAAAAATTACCACATATATAGTACAACGATTTTGAATGAAAACATTGAGAAAGTCATCAAAATTCAAAATTGTTTATAATAAAAAATTTGTTTTCGTAAAAAAATTTTTTTTCTAATTGCAATATTTTTGAAATAAAAATTTAATAAGTTTAAAAAAATTCCAAATCAGGGTATAATTTCATCAGAAGGCTTTATTTCCATGATATAAATTCTTGAAATGAATTTGTCAAAAACACTCTTTTGTTTATAACTTTTGTAATCGTTGATGTTTTTCAAAAATATCTTCAGAACATCTTATTATTGATACGTTTCCCCGAAAACAATAATTGTTTGGTGTATTTCATAAAGTTGGGAAAAGAGGGATCCGTTTCACGAATTCTCACCCAAAAGCCGTATGATTCATAGGATTAGCTTTTAAAGCGAAAATCAAGCAAATAATCAAAAATGCAAACCCAACTGATTATCATAATATAAATCAAACTGACCTTCTGTGAACCTCTTTTATAGCTGATTATTATACTTCTAGACGAAATCGAAGTTGAAGAAATCTTTACGAAGTTGAAAATTCAGGATGCGTGGATCTTCACGAGTATAGCAGTAAGAAAATTTCTCCAAAAGGATGAAAATTGTCATTTTTTATGAGGATATCCTGAACGGTAAGCAGCGCGCAAAAACGGGAAAAATTTCCAAATATCCGACTAAAAATTGTAATGCAAATAATAGTCCTTATTTGAATTGATTCAATAAATATGTCGCATAAAAATCTACAAAATCGTTCAACCACAAATAAGAATTTGCTTTCATAAAAAAAAAAGATGACCCTTTTCGTTAGGGCAGGTATACCTGCCCTGGTCTACAGGCAACCATATTTTATTGCCTAAGCCATAAAAAAATCGACTCAAGTCGTAGTAACTCGTCTCAAGACGTGAAATAAAGTCTCGCCCCGTCTCAAAACTGAGACGTAGTGAATTGATGACCACAAAAAAAAACAATTGGGTCAGGGCATGCAAATATGAGTATTCTGGATATTATAGAGGAGACGAAAAAAAAAATCAACCCATCGAATTGTCATTAAACTGAAAAAACTTAGCACTTTATTGAAATCCAAGCAGAAAACCCAGGTATACGCACCCCCGCTACAATATTACTTTCGGCTGTCTCGTAGCCTCTTTCTTTCAAGCATCTGGCTAGTCCTTACCTTCTACGGAAAGCCCCTTGCAGGCCTTCGCTTTACAATCTGGGATAAACGCAGCATTCTGAAAACTTTCTTAACTCACAAAAAATATTGAAATGCGCCGATAGTCTGGCGAACACAACACGTAGAATTTCGTCTTCACTTCATCTTCACTACGACTTGATTGGGGGCAATTCAAGTCGAAACCAAGTCGAAGCATTTTTACTCGGACACTTCCTCTTCACTAATCTGAGCCTGAAATTCAGTAGGCCTATCTTAGAAGTGCTGCCCCCTTGCTTGAGAGACCCAAGTAACCAGCTCAAAGCTAGGTTGACTTGGGAGTGAAGTAGATACTGCCTGGCGGACAAGCAGTGCTTGGCTTGTGACAGGTTACTTTTACTTGGCATGCCAAGCAGTACCTACTTGGCTCCTAAGTCAACCTAGCTTTTAGCTGGTTACTTAGGTCTGTCAAGCAATGGGGGCAGCACTGCTAAGCTAAGCCTACTGAACTCCTCGCTCAGTGTACGACATCATTCGGAGCAATTCAAGTCGAAACCAAGTCGAAGCATTTTTGCATGTGGGTGCTTATTATAGTTCTTGGTGCCACGCCTTGTTCTTTTTTTGGTTGAAGGCGTCGCATTGACTCGTTTCCCTGTTGCCTATTGGTTCATTCAGGTATAGCGCTTAGTCCCTCCGAGTCTAAGCTTGCCTCAACTTCAATATTTTTGATCCTGTGAAAGGGCGGTTGTGTACTGTATCTCGGCCATTGCCGCTTCCCCCTAGGAATAGGGGTAAATGCTGCCCAGTAGGCGGTTTGGTCTCTGCCTGAGATCTCGTCCTGTTTGCTGTGTAGTTGCCACCTCATGAAGTTACTGCTCTGTTCCTTTGTCGCTACTGCTGTTGTTGCAGGGTACTTAGGTTTACTCTCTCATTTTTTTGTGCCTGCAGCCAGGGCCGGAGTTACACTTTTTTCTCGAGTGGGTAGTAAAAAAGAGATGGGGGGGGGGGGGGCTTTCGTGGATGAGGCTTTACAATTTATTTTAATAGAAAATATTAGAATTCGGGGTTTTGTCCGATAATTCCGAGTGGGTATGTACCCACTGGGATGGTTTCCCAATGGGCACCACTACCCATACTACCCACGTCAACCACCGGCCTTCCTGCAGCCTCTATCAGTAAGATGTGACGCTGATTGCCGGTCCAAATCATCACAATCATCGAGAAGCACTGCCCGTATTCTTGATTCCTTTAACGTTCATCACGTACTTCATCTCGTCGCCAAAGTATCTGGCTAACTTGTATATTTTATATTTTCTGGCCCTATTGTAACTGCTCCAGCATGCTCTCAGTATCAGCTTGACATTTTTCATTTCACTCAAAAATCTGTAGAATTATGGATGTTTACGTCCAATGGTGACTTGTAGCTGATTATGCCAACCTTCGGAGAAGGGTATGCGTTTTTGCTGTATGCTTCAATACTGCGTTGTATTGGCAACAGACCGAAGGAGGGTATGGAAGTATCGTAGGGAGATATAGCTCTTTCAGAACATTTTTCACCTCTATGCGTTGTTTCTCAGTTCTGACCTTTGGATAATACACTTTGTAGTATTCGGTTTAAAAGGTCCAAGAAATAAGAACAGCTTGATTTAAGTGTACTTCCTTTACCATTTTTGTTGTTGTAGCGTACTTGGGGTTTCCTTTCCATCTTTTTATTGACTCATTTTTCATCATGAAGATGTGACGCTGAGAGTTGTCCTAAATCAAGAAAATCGGCGTGCATCACGTACTTCATCTCGTCACCAAAGTATCGGGATAACTTGTATCATAAATTTCTGGCAATAAGCTTTGGATTAGATACTGGTTCTTCTGCGTATATGGCATCCGAATATTTGTCCTTGATAATTCCTTCTTCTCCGATATAGTGGCCGAATTCTAAGTCTTTCCTGAGTTCATGTTAGGTCTGCTTATTCTTGTAGCGAATTTTCGATTTGTAGATGAATCTATCTATGCCATTTATGTCAGCTTTACTGAACTGCCACCAGTTTATAAATTATTCATTTTTATTACCATTTTCAAATTATTCTTATATTGACGTCATTTGTGACAGGTTGGTATTATAGAAAAATTCAATTCCTTAGTACCTATATTTCAGTGTTCCCTGTTATAGAAATTGTTATAAATACTTTTAGTTTTGAATGATAAAAAACTACTGTAATTATTCATATAATTATTCTTGAAACAAATGCTGTGCCTTGCGCCATTAAGTGCAGTGTAGCATGGTAATTTTTTTAAGGTTAATTGGAAGCATGCCCCTCCCTTACTACTTGCAGTCCCTCACCGAAACGTAACTTATGTCATGGGCATGGTCATTTTTGTACTCAATATAAATTTAGTGGGAGTTTTTAAATTATGCTTGGTTCGAGTGTAATAGAATAATCATTTATGTATAATAGCATGAGTTTATTTATTTTGTGAAACTATCGTTATTATTAATAATCATAAAAACTATGATTTGGTATTTTCAGATATTTCAATTTTTTTCATTTAGATTATCATATAAAATTGTTTTGTAAATTTACATCCCTTATAGTAGCAATATGGATCAAGAATAAAAAAAAAATCTAACTGGTTGTATGAATTGTATGCGGGTATTGTCCTTCATATTCATTAAATATTGCACTTTTTTTTATACCACAGAATTTTTTTATTCAAAACATGAAGTTTTTAAAAATTTCAGTGATTTAGCAATGAATTTCGAAAATTGTAATGATTATAAAAATAAGTAATTTCAATATCTAAAGGGTCATACATAAATTTTCATTCAATCAACATTCTTTATCATCACTTATTCAGTATAATTTTAAGTATACAGTAACTGTATACGTTATTCAGTATAACAATTATACCAGAAATAATTATAAAATAACAGTGTTAAATATAATTCATGTGTATAATTCAGAAAATCCTCAACATCTACAATATTATCAACAATATTCAGTATTCAATTTGTTTATTGGAAATTAAACCCATGCGCGTGTAAAACACTGGCAAATTTGTAACATATACTCTAAGATCAATAACAAAAATCAGTTCAATTAAATTCAGTAGTTTTCATCAAATTGTAACATCATGAAATATGTTCAGAAATAACAAACTCAAAAACTATTATTCTTCAATACTTCATAAAATCAATGTATCATACCATCATATTATCATAACACAATAATCATAAATTCATATGCTCATATGTTTGAATATTTTCATAATCACATTGATCTCATAACTCAAAAGATGTTCTTCGGATTCCTGTAACCAAAAATTATTATTAATATTAATGCATTAGCATAACTTCATTTCATCATTTTAAAATTTACAAAAGTTCAATTACTTCTTCTGCATAAATGTGCCATTTCAGGATATACTGAAAATTGTTTATTCAACTTTTAAATTATGAAAGACCAAAACTTTACTAAAAATAAGTGAAAAAACATACGTACGTAAATATAATCAGTTTCACTTTCCATGATGACCAAGCTATCGAAAACACTTCAAAAACCTTTCGTCCATCTCTTTCATTCCTGTACTTTTAACAAGGAAAATAGGCAATGCCGAAAAAAAATCTGAATTGAACTGCGAATCGACCACAACTATTTCTCCTATATTTTTATTTTCGAAAGACAATTATGTCTTTTGAAAACTATTCTCATCTGAATATTCCAGTCAACAATACATTTGGAAAAATGTCCATTTCGTAGTCTTTGAACTACTTTCATCTTTTACATTTTCCTACAAGAAACGAGAAAAATTACTAATCACTTATATTTCATCCTGAAATATATATGAGAGAAGTAAATCGACGGCTCCCGATAGGTCTAACTTATCTCGCGCGGATGCTCGAGGAGTATTATATCTCTGAGCCGGCCGCACGGTATACCTTAACTCGCGTGCCTTACGCGAAGTATGGTATCTCGGCGTCACGCTCTCGTTTTAACTTATCTCCGCGAGCGCTGAACAGAGTATTTTAACTCGCGGGCTTCAAACGCTCTATAGTATCTCGGACGCATTAAAATGTTCTATTGTAACTCCAAATTTTGAAATTTTCCGAAAATTTCGTTTTTGAGCCTTTCAGAGATAAAAGATTGCACATATGAAATTTGATGATCTGATGATGTTAAGGAGTTACAATAGAGCATTTCAATTTGTCCGAAATACTATGGAGCGTTCAAAGCCCGCGAGTTAAAATACTCTGTTCAGCGCTCGCGGAGATGAGTTAGAACGAGAGCGTGCCGCCGAGATACCATACTTCGCGCAAATCACGCGAGTTATGGTACACCGTGCGGCCGGCTCAGAGATACAATATTCCTCGAGCGTACGCGCGAGATAAGTTAGAGCCGTCAGGAGCCGTCGAAATACTCATGAATGAAGAAAAAAGTGGAACCTAACCACTACTGCTTGATAAAATTTGGTAAATTAAATAATTAGTAAATTTTTTGTTGATATCTCAAAGTCAGTGTCGCTCCAAATGCAACTTTATATTCCCTGAATTTTTCACTCCAATCCGTTAATATTATTGCCAAACTTGCGGAGAAATATTTAGAGAATATAAAAAACTAATTTGTTTACAAAAATAAATGAAATTATTATTAATAAACTCGCTGTCCTTGCAACAATAAACGTGTTTACTAACGCATGACCGTACTACTCTCCACTCACATGGACCCAAAATGTCGGATGCACATACTCATCTTTATAGTACCCTTGACGGAACCATCCGAGAAAAAAAGAGAGGTGGGAGAGAGAGCAGAGTGAGAGGAGCGGAGGGAAGAGCATGAGAGGCAGTAGAGCATCATGCGTCACATTGCATCTCTGGTCGACTGTCTCTCTCTTTGCTACGACCCACTCTATTTATTAGTCATCATCCTCTCATCTCATCAACTCAAACATTGAATTGTGCAAAGCGTTCCCCAGGTTACGCTGAAAATTCGTTACAACCGAATATCGAAAAAATCGTTACAATCGATAACGACAATATAGTTTAGAGATTTCTTATATAGGCTTGAGGCGTACGATGTGCCTCAATATACTTAACACGTTAGATAATAGATAGACTGATTTAATTACCGACACACAACCACGGACATTACCATGCGATGTAAAACAGTCTCAATCGTTCGCGCAATTTGGTGAAGGCGCGAGAAACAAGCCCGGATGGGGTAAACCCTCCGCGCTTATAAGAGCACGTAAGCGCGGTCGATTAAGCACTTGTTCCCGAAGAGTCGAGGACTGTGGTTCTCCAATGGCTAGGCTCTCGACATACTTAACCTTTCCTAATTTCCTTCGAGTCTGTGGATTCATCAGGAGGAAGCTACGAAAGTGTCCACTGATTCTTTCTCATCCCTTCTCATCCTTTCCTTTTCCGTACGGTTATGGGGAATAATTTGAATATTAAATACTAATTTCAAGCAGCTTATTATTTGGTACTTTCCTTATTCCCATAAGTCTGTGGAATCATTAGTGAGCCTAAAGAAGCTTCTAAGATCACGGGAATCGTCATGGGGAATTATTGAAAATTAAAAATTGAATTCCATGGAGTTTCTAATTTTGGATTTTACTTCTAAACACGAGTCTGCGGATTCATAGTGAGCAAAAGTAAGTATTTGAGGTGACGGAAATAGTTTGAGGGGTATACGAGCCGTGCATGTTGGTGCAAGCCGCACTTGTTATTGATACGCGCGCAATGTTGAATTCTCACCTTCAGCCTGAAAGCGGGATGTTCCTCGGGCCTTCAGATACTATTATCAGCCTTTCAACAATCTGTAAAGTGTTCCTGAATTCTTAGAATACAGGGCGCCTTTCCTACTAATTCTATGGAATCACCGACAATGTTGAAGGGGAATCGGGATTTCCCATTGGCGTAAATTCGTCAGAGTTTGGACAAAATATAGTTTATTTTCTCCATGCACGAGGTTGCTGGAATTTAGGCAGCAGCTTGCCAGAAATCTCGAAGATGTAATTCTATGTACAAAAACTGGTAACGGTACAATTTATCTTGCAGTTAATTCAGCACTCCCCTTTTTAGGAGGTTTCTTTTTCACTTTGGTTTTCTAATTATAAGTGGGGAGAAGGTGATCCTGGAAAGAGGGATCACCATTTTCATTTGGTAGTGCGATGATGGAAGTTGTTATTCATAACCTCTTCTAGAGATAGGAACCTTTGTTCCGTCAGAACTATCTGAGCACATTTACCAATGAAAATAATTTCTCCCTATTTTTGAAAGAAGATAGGAAAGAGGGCTCTCCAGAGGCTAACCCGCTTCTATATATACAGTCAATCGAACCGACTATACCATTATTCACATCTACTTCTATTTCACAATTCAAGTTATCCTGTCCATCTGCATTCGGAAGCCCATGAGGAGATTCCTGCGGATCACATGTTAAATCTTGCAACTCGTGAGTTGAAAAATTTTAGACAGGGTCATTATTCACCGGGATCTTATCATTATCTTTATGCCTTGAATTTCTATGCTTCAAAAAGGAATTCCATGAAAAGTAATTTCGCTGACAACCAAAGTGTTGACATCGGGATTCGGTTAAACTAATATGGACGGTTCGCAAACGTCCTATCAACAACTTATTACTACTTAAATTTTCTTGGCAAAAAAGAACAAGTTTCATTTTTACAACGAATCGCTGTTGAATCAATTCACTTTACAGAAGGTTTAAGATACTTACAGGAATTGCTTTGAACTATGATTCACAAACTTACTTGGGTATACCTTTGGAGATTTTGGTAATTAGAATGTTGAGTTGTGTGCCAAATCTATCAGTTGGATTTTCAATGCCATACGCGAGTTTCTGAATCATCAACCAAATCGGGTAAGCTGCTTTACGGTACTCCACATCCACCGCGTAGAGAAGTTTGACCGTTGTATCTAATGCACCTATAGGTGTCGACAACTTGTACTTAGTTTCATCAATGACTGCATACACGGCTCCCAGTTTCCGAAGGGAACCAACAGAGACCAAAAAAGATTGCAGGGGAAGCTTCTTGCGATAAAGATTGTCTCTTTTTCTCTTTGATTTGTTATTCATTTCTAAAGCATTCTAAAAGAAACATAACACATTATGATTTACGGCGTAAAGGCCTTATATAACAGTAAAGAGTTAGTAAATTTGATGTGAAATAAAATAATATTCTACCTGCACGTGGAGAATGAATGCTTCTTGCATCTCATTGTTTGTCGCTTTTAACGTGGAAGTCGTAAGGTTTGTGAGATCTTCTGTCAGTTTCTTTTTGTTGTTCACGGGCTCTCCATACCTCATATTGTTGTCCTCAATAATTTTGGCAACCAAAAGAGAACCACTGCATCCTGATTCTCTGCAAAATACAGTTTTTTCGGGAGAGATACCTAACACCATTTAATTACTTATGAATAAATTATATTCCGTATTACAAACCTTTTGGTAACACTCCAATTTTATACAATATGAGCACCTTGTCAATATTGGATTTTAGCCCGATTTTGAGCAGTGGTGTAACTTGCTGTCGTGTGTCGCTCAATTTGTCGAACAGAAGATTTCCTCTTCCAGGAAGGAGCAAATCAAAATCATAATTTATCTGTAAGGCAAAGATGAACAATATAAAGCCAATAGAAAATATTTGCCCGCATCGGGGGCACATTCTCATCACGCGACCTTCGCGCGCGGCACGCTTCTCGCGCGGCACGCTTCGCTCGCAAGTTATAACGCGTCTTTCGGATCTCGCGCTTCGCGCTCGAGAGTAATCTCACCTCGCGCTCCGCGTTCGGTTACAAATTTACCTCGCGCTACGTGCTCGGCCTTTGTACCTCCCTACAGTTGTGTAAAAAGCTTGTAAAACTCAAAAGCGAAATGTCGACTACCTTAATTTGATGAGTGTGCATTCTCTTGTGTTAGAGCTTCTCCGGCCTTAACGAATACATTCTCATCGAGATTCTCGTGCTGCGCACTCGATCAAAGTTCGTCAAAAACGGTGGAGAAGTTTTGTTGCATAATTTTCTTCACACATTGTGTAGTTTTTCTATAAATTCTTTTTTTCATTAAAAATTTTATTTTTTACGATTGTAACGATAACTACGCGTCCATAAGGAAAAGCTATAACAAATTTACAGATATTGTTTGGTTGAACAACTTTTCTCTATCAATCTTCTGTGTTAGCATTAGTCATTTTTTGAAAAATTTGATTATTTCCTTTTTATAGTTATTTTTCCTAATTGGAATAAGAAATACATATTCTGTTAAAGGAGTTGATAACACATATAAATCTTTTCCTGATAAAGAATTTTTTCTATTCGATTTTTTCTAATCTCATGTCAATTGTCCACAGCTTCATTTTTTCATTTTTTATATGCTTTTTTATAAATGAAGCAAAAACTACATCTCCCATCACAAAATTAACTTTACCAAATTTGTAGATCTTTTCTTGGTAGGACTATTACATTTTTTTTGGATGCATAGTAGGATCCGCATGTTTCACAAGTGCGTTCTGTTACGACGTTTTGTTCACTTGGACTGTAAAAGTCATAGGACAATTCCTTATAATTGGGATGTTTTGCAGCAGAGGTTGAATTGAGAGATTAACTAATAGAGAATGGACAAAATTGGGATTCAGCAGCATCCTCAGGAAGAGGAACAAATAATTCGGGAGTTTTTTGAAGTGGGATAGGTGGTGGGAAAAAGCCGTTTTGCAGGATCATGATAAAGTCACCATGATGAGCTCCGCAACATTCGACTTTGTTACATTTTCTGATTTGAAGAAGATACTGTGATTCTTGCACATGCAGACAATACCGTTTTGGGGTCCAGGTTGGTTCTTCGTTTTCTGATTCATTCAAATCCAGATCGATGTATTCTGCCACAAACGGATTTCCGTCTATCACGAGAGAATTCTAAATTCCGGCCAGAGTATTTCCCCCATTAGCAAATTTTTGTAGCTCGAGCTTTTTATCAACCGCTTTGCGACGAAAATAGCATCGAGATCATATTCTCTGAAATTATTGATTGCTTGGCTGATTACTCGAAGAAATTGTGGATTTTTATCTGGTCCTCCATCGACACTCATAACTATCACGGGCTTAACGAGGCCTTCTTTCATTTTCGCTAAATCTTTGGATTCTGGTTGCTCAAGTAATCGCTTGAAATCGATGCCATGAGAAGCTGCAGAAGAAGACGAGTGTTTTCTCGAACGGATAGCAATGTAGGTTGGGCCACTGTAAGTTACTGCTTCTAGATTTCCCATTTTTCCACCTGTAACATGTATACCTGCGTATACAGATGGAATGAGTTGGGGTCTCTCTGCAAGGACCATCCATGATCAGGTAATGACACTCTGTATTCTTAGTGCATCAAAAAGGGCACCTGCTTCTCTACCGCAGTTTTCCCGATTGAAACTCGAGCTTTATCGTCCTGTTAAAAAAAACAGTTGATATTATTGATATTATGACATTAACTTTATGAATATATACTGTGGGAAATTATAAGAATCACAGTGAAAAATTCACCATCAATGTGGCTTTTGTGCAAATCTGCAGTTGCCTTGGTCAATTTCACGGGCACCGTTTTGAAAGCCTTTTTCCTCCAGCCGTAATAGAATTCCTCGGTACGAGTCGGAAATACGTCGCAGTTCTTGAGATAGAAAATTCTGCCGATTGAAGCTTTTCTACAAGATCATCAAGAGTCTCGCAGCTTTTAATCGTTTCTGACCGACGTCTTTCTTCAGCACCGCCGCGGGATTCCGCAATTTTACCCAAGACCCTTAGAAGTTCTGGCTGATCATTTTCGATTCGAGGGCGACCAGAGGCGTTTCAAATTAGTAGTTTTCCCCGTATTTTTGGATCTTCTTGCATGATATAATTCATCAAAGCTAGTCTCTTATTTCTGAATTTCTCCTGATATTTTGCATTGCGTTTTTTAGAATTAAACGTTTTTTGTGTTTCTTCGAGTTCATTTTTCATATTAGATAAATTTTTATCAATTTTTTCGACCCCAAGGCCTGCATCTCGTCTAAGAATAGTATTGTTCAAATCACTTCGTAAAATGAGTATTTTTTTCTGCCTAACTTTGGGCTGGTTTTGAATTCGACGTTTTCGATCGCACATCCTGGAAAAATCTGAATAGAGTTATAACAATGAAATATAGATGATAAAGAACAGAATAATTTCATGTAATAAAAAGTATATTTGTACTCACTTTGGTGGTTGACGGTTTTAGGGATGTGCCGTTTCCACGATCTGGTTCCAAACCTGTGAGCTTTTCATAACTCATGCTGTCAAAGCCAACTTTATTTTTCCCTCACACACACTCTAAATCCCTCGGACAAGGATCCCGGTACATAGGACTGGAAACCTGTGGATGGGTGGCTGTGTACTGTATCCCGACCATTGGTATATTCCCCTGGAGAAGAAGGGTAAATGCTAGTAGGTGGTCTGGTCTCTGTCTGAGATTCAGTCCTGTTTGCTGTGTAGTTGCCATGACATGAAGTTCTTCCCATGAAGACCCCATTGCTCTGTTCCTTTGTCGTCACTGCTGTTGTTGCAGGGTACTTAGGTTAACTCTCTCATTTTTCTGGTGCCTGCATCCTCTATTATGAAGATATGGCGCTGATTGGCAGTCCAAATCATAACAATCATCGAGAAGCACTGCCCGTATTCTTGATTCCTTTTGGCGTTTATCACGTTCTCCATCTCGTCGCCAAATTATCTGGCTAACTTGTACAAGCTTGCTCTCAGTATCAGCTTGCTCTTTTTTAATTTAACTTGGGAATCTGCAGAAGCATGGATGTTTACGTTCAATGATGACTTGTAGCCGATTGGGCCAACCTTCGAAAAGGCTATTCGTTCTTGTTGTATGCTCTAATACTGCGTTGTATTGGCACCATACCGAAGGAGGGTATTAAGGTATCGCAGGGAAATAGCTCTTCAGAACATTTATTACCCCTCTCGCACGACCAATACGTCCTTCCTTTTCCTTCACGGCAATAATAATTTGTGAAGCCATTGATGTGGATAAAATCTCGTTTAGGAGATTTTATTAGTTTCACCACAACTGCGTCCCAGTACTGTCTCAGTTGGTGCAAGTACTGGATAAGGCTGCCTTGTATGTTGAATTAGGGTGAAGCGTTTGATTCATACTCACTTCTTTGGAAGTGGGTAGTCTTGTATCTTTGGTTATGCCTCTTACTTTACGTGTTTGTGAGATCTTTAGTCGGTGATGTAATTGTGCTTTAATGCAGGAGCTTCTTCCTCCAAGGTTCTTGATGCTTGTTTTGATTTTCTCCAGAGTTTTTATGAACCCCTAATCTAGAATAGATAGTTTCCCATTTATTATTTTGATATTATTGAGTGATGGGCGTTGGGGAGGCACCTAATTGGTCCTTGCAGTATGTCATGAACTACTCAAACATGCAAGTGACTTCGGCACCCGTGTCTATCAGCACCCTAACCAGATTTCCCCCCAATCGTGATTGAGTCAAATATTGCATGGATATTTTTCTAGCAGACTCTTCTTTTGCATAACTTGTCAAGTCACATTCCGTATCTGGTGATGTGTGAGTGCTTATTGCAGTTTTTCATTGCAATTTTTCTACTGCCTTTTAATTTCCATCGCTTTTACCAGTTTTATTTCTGGCAAATATCTTATAATAAATAAAAAATATTATGATGCAATAGTTTTCAATTGAACAGAATCAAAAAAAAACCCGTAGAATAAGCCTACCGGTGAAACCACGTTAAAAAAAAACTTGCTAAGTACACTATCTCAGAGGTAACGTGGAAACGTGTGCATATTATGACGCTTACAGCGTTTTGGATCGTAATATCTTAGAAACGGCAGCTGTAAAGATCTTTTCTTTTCCTCTAATTGGTTATATCCTTCTGCAGCATTCCAAAATAAATATTACACATTATAATTTACCGCGAAAAGGTCTCAGGTAAAAACAGAGAGGTATTTGCAGTAGGTTAGTAAATTTGATGTGAAATAAAATAATATTTTACCGGCCAAGAGAATTGTGCCAAGGAAATAATAAAGACAGTCAATTAGTAGCAAACACTTTATTTATTATGTAATTTTTTTATTGAATTGTATAAAACTGGAGCGACTCATATTTTTCAAGTCATATTAAATACATGTTATATGGTATAATTTTGCTGCGGCACAAAAAGTCGGAGATAGTTTGAGATTAAATATAAATTTGCAATTTAATTAAATCCTTTTGTTTTTAAAACGTTAGAGGAATCATTTAATTCATTTCTTAGGCTCTGATTCTTATCGAAGGCCTGTGCTCTTTATTTGGCACCAGTTGCTCGCTTATCACCTCCTTCAGTATCTCCCAGACTTCTGGGATCTACTTCCTAGAATAATTGAAAATTCAAATAACACAATTACGAAAAAAATTTAATTGTTTAAATATGATTCAGAAACCCAATCAAATGATGGCGTTTCTAAAGGGAAAAATTACCAATCTCTATGAATTTTGGCATAATAAACAAGAAATTGGTACCTCTTTTTGGGCAAAAGGTTACATAACCTAAAATATACCTGGATGTAAACGAATTCTTTTTGGTTATCAATCTAAATACTTGACAGAATGCAACTGTTTTTGATTTCAGATTAAAATCTTGCTCAGTTGAATAATGAATCTCTCCATTTTTTGCTCATCTTCAAAATTATTTTCAATCCTCAAAATATGTATCTTCCAAGGACCCAACAGTCGAAGTCACTTAAAAAAATGTCATACCTTATCTGGAAATCACAAAGTCTTTCCGCTTCTTGTAAGAAAACAATGTTCAAAGAGGTTGACAAATAAACCATGACTGAATTTTTAGAAAGGATTTTTTCCTTAGTAGGTTTTTGACAATTTTTTTTTATGTGGTCGAAATAAGGTGTTGAAGAAGACCTACATAATTCAAAGAAAAAGTATCATCGATTTAGAATGGGTAGATATGCAGAGTTTTCAATATTTCTTGAATCATAATTTATTTTGAGTTTACCAATATTTTTGAATAAAGTTGGTACCATCTAGGTGAACAGGAGAAGAACTTTTTATGAAAATTTAACTATCTAGTGAAAAGTTGATATTTTTAGTTAAAAGTTCATTTATGTATTTGATTAAAAGTTCAGCAATTTTGCTCATAACTCATATAGTTCAGTATAACATCAATTTTCTAGGTTTAAATGTCATGCTTTCCTTTTATAATTCACTTATTTGCCTGGATGTTAAATTTTTTTGTTCGAAATTCATTTTCAAGAAAAAATTTTTTGTATATTTTGGGAGAGTATTCAAATATCACCTTCTTCAGATGAATTAAACTGCTTTTTTCAATTCAAAATAATCTCTAACTGATGTATTACCTTCATCATGTGTCGTTGAGAATCCATTTTTTTTTATGAAACATCAACTTCTTGGCTCAAAGATAAAATGTACTTCGGTAAAAATTCATGTATTGTAAAGACCTCGTCTCTTTGGCTTCAGAATGCAACTGCATGCTTGAAAATTCATTTATTTTGTTAGATAATCATTTCTTGTTTCTGCGAAGTTTTTGAAAAATTCATTCTTACAAATTTATGATTCCATTTTAATGTCTATAATAAATAATAATGATAAATCTATAATCCTATAATTATCTTTAAAAAATATTGTTGAAACTTTACTCTTTTTCTTCAAAATTGCAACTGCCTGGTCTAAAGTCAATGTTTTTGGTTAAGGATTATAATATTTTATTAAGAATTTAACTTTTCCGTGAGGAAATTATTGTTTTAGTTCGAATTAATTTTCTACGCCATCAAAATTTAACTATTTATTCAATTAACCAACAATTTTTTTGAAAGTTAATTTTCCTAGTCAGAAATTCATCTCACATAACTTAAAATCCAGTTGAGAACATAATTTTATTTCATGATTATTGATATGTCGTTTCCCAAGATTCATAATTTTTATTTTAGTTTCCATAAGTTTAACAGCCTCTTATAGAACATTCAACCTATTTTTCATAACTCATGCTGTCAAGGCCAACTTTATTTTTACCTCACACACACTCCAAATCCCTGGTATCAGGATTCGGGTCCATTCAACTGGAAAACGGTCCAAGCAATGACCAGAATAAATCCGGTCCATTGGACCAGAATTTTTTGTCCAAGCGGGATCTGAATCCCTCGGGATCTAAAATCTAGATCGCGCTCATGTCGCGAACAAGCAAGGAGGTTGAATTTTCAAGATGACTTTTAAGTTAGGCTCAAAAGGATTTTATGATTGGTCTGTGAAGCATAACCTCAATAATGAGCAATAAAAATTATTATTTATCAAAAACAAAGTGTTAAAACTGTTTTTTTTGTAAGAAACTATAAGGTCACCATATAAAGTAAGTTCCAACACATTCTGAGCCTAAATATACTTCAAATAATGTGTGCAGTGAACAATCAAATTTAGAATATATAGAGAATATGAGTAAAACACAATTACAACTGAAATATCAAATCTAACGTTGAACTTTGAGGTTATACTTTTCTGGATATTGAATAATTTTTCAGTTGGAAAATGAATTTCTCATTTCTCTTATCCTGAAATGGGATGTCTCCAGCCAAATGAAGCAAGTAACACTATAAACACTATTGCAATACTAACGAGAAACTTTTGTTTCATGTTTCGGAAGACAACAGCTGTATGCTTCATAGGGTAACTTCAACGCAAGAATCAAGCAAATCATCCAGAACGCAAATCCAACTAATTAGGTTAATTTAAATCCAACTGACCTTCTGTGAATCTCTTTTATAGCTGATTCATATACTTCTACACAAAATTGAAGTTGAAGAAATCTTTTCAAAATTGAAATTATTTTATGACAATCAGATTGAATTGCAGTCGCTATCTGCGATCTAAATGTCTTATATTATATATTATGAAATATCATATATTTTCTTAATTTATCGAAATGGAAATTATTCCATGTATGACCATTTCCCGTGCAGAAATTTATGTATGGGCCCGTCAAGGGTCTGACCAGTTTTCTATACTTCTGACGTTGCCCTTACCAGGTAAACTGACAAGGCCCATACAAGGCTTGTAACGCTTTGGCGAACTTTTGCCCTACTTAGGGAGAACTGACCAGACTCTTGTTAATTTCCCCCAGGAATGCCTTGGTTCAATAAAAATTCCGCTTTTCAGAATTTAAGAACTTTATTATGATTTTTACTCAATCATTCCGAAGATGGTGATGAAGTAAAACTTTTTTTTGTTTCCGCGCTGTTCGCGGCCACCCTCTCAGTCTTTCACGTTTAAAAACGGTCGATATTCCATCGTTGGCTGTTTTTTCCGATAAGCTTTCTTGAGTTTTCCTGTTGAAATGTGTACGGATTCATGAATCTGTGGAGAAAAAATATTCCAAATAACAGAATATGAGATAAGTATGAGAATGAATATGAATTCTAGTCAATATTGAACGGAGTATTTGGTCCTACCGAGTATGTATAATTTTTTGCAGGATATTGGTGACGCTTTTGATGACAATAAAGTTTGAATCCATTAAAGAATCCAATGATGACAACTGTAAAGAGTAAATAGTTTATTATTTTACAATCACTTGTAGTAGTGTTTATAGAATCATTTCTTGTTAACATTGCGTAATATTTCATGGAAACCTATAGAATCTTGCGGCTCAATTATAAAAAAATTACGTATAAACTGTCGATCTGACGCCACTTTTTTATTAAATTAAGCAAACTCGGCTATGTCTTTGAATAGAATGTCTCATTGATTGTCGGTAATAAAACTGGAATTGGATAAATCATCTTTCCTCAGCAATGATTCAAACATGACTTCAATTTGTCTTAGTCTGTTCTTAGTTTCAGTCGCTCCAATTTTTAAATCATATAATTCTTGTATTATAAGACGAGTATCTTTGAAATAAAGAATAGAAGTACACAGTTGAACTTGGTCTATGAAAAAAACCAATAAGTGGCAATAATTACTGCAACAATTTACCATCTGAAATATATATTCTTTTTCTCTTCTTATATTTTCCTGATTTATAGCGATTCTTTACATGATCCAAGGGATCTCCCTTATTAGGATCTAGTTTTCCAATAAACGACAAAGAAGAATTTCAATTATTTGCTTTGTTTCCTGAGAGTCCCCAATACTGAATGTATATCTAAGTTCACTTTTTCGGAACTTGTGACTAGGGATAGGGAACTGCTGTTTTTGAATTAGGCAGTCATCGAGTCAAGTGTTGATTGATTGACGGCACCTTGGTTTAAATCAATGACCTCATCTGTACCATCATTCGCACCATCCTCAGCATCCTCACCATTCGATCCCTCCGGACTGCTCTCTTTTATTTTACTACTTACCATAGTCTGACTGCTTGCTTTAATGACACCATGAGTCAATATGGTTGGGCTTCATTTGACTCCTTTGCTTGGTAGGATAGCTGGTTGATCAGCCAGAATCACGTCTTTATACCATCTTACGAAACGCGTCTAATGCTCACCTATTGGTTTGGGCAACATCCTCCTAACTGTTATTAATTAATGTTATAGACAGTTTCAAACTCATTCCGTTATGCTGAGGACTTACATCTCGAAATCAGCTTGCTGATCGCAAGATGAACAGGTATTTAATAGATATGAACTCAAGATCTCTTCTATACCTGCGCTAATTAGTCAAGAATTTTTACTGAACACGAACACATATGTCTTAGGTCTCAAGAGTAATTTTTCCTCCCTTGTGCATGGTATTGACGTTCAAAGTTTCTTTAAATGTGCCAAAATGGCGGACAATAGTTCGACAGTTGTGAAAATTCCATTTTTGAGTAATGTATTGAACACTTCAGACTACTATTTATTTTGAACTTTCTTAGATGCACTTGCACTTCGGTATACGGGCCGCTCATAGGAGAGGCTGGTTTGAGCGCCAACGAGGTTGGATCAGATTAGGAGTACGCACTATATGCATACTCGCCTCTTTCTGAACATGTCTCTTGCTCGAACTTATTCGCAGTTATGATTTCTTTCCTCATCTCTCTCCCGCCAATCGTTTGTACCTGCGCTTGAAAGCCGGCTCATGCTTGGTTGTTATAGGCTTTTCCTAATGCGTAACATTTTATTCCTTTCTCACCCGCTTTAATCTTCTTATCAGTTCGGCGGCAGAAAAATTTGCTTTCGAGAAAATGGGTCATCTATAATATGCAATAGACTGCATACTCGCAACTCAGATGAATATAACTATAATAAACTCATATTTTATGTTATTATTCAGTTCATAATCACGTATGATGCTACTATTTTTGTTGTCATATTCTAATTTCAGCGATTTTATTACTTACTCAATTCCTGAATTTATTTTAACTTTACTCTTTTTATCAGCTAATCGTTAAATGATATATAGCTGTTTGAATAACATCCTGGTGTATTCTTTAGACATCGTATTCGCACTTGGCTCGATTCCTTTTATCCTTGCCCTTTCTGTCTGAATTCCCATCACGCACTTCTTATCCTTCCAGCAAAGACTGAATTCTATTTAGCATACTGGTTTGTGCTTCAAGCTCTCTTTGTAACCATTTGCCTATTTGTTTATTCAGTTATAGCGCTTCGTCCCTTCGAGTCAAACCTTGCATCAACTCTTATTTTTTCGACTCTGTGAATGAGCGGCTGTGTACTGTATCTTGCCCATCGCCGCTTCCCCCTAGGAATAAGGGTAAATGCTGACCAGTGGTTGGTCTGGTCTTTGTCTAAGATCCCGTCCTGTTTGCTGTGTAGTTACCACCTCATAAAGTTACTGCTCTGTTCCTTTGTCGCAACTGCTGTTGTTGCAGGGTACTTAGGTTTACTCTCTCATTTTTTTGTGCCTGCATCCTCTGTTATGAAGATGTGACGCTAATTGTCGGCAGAAATCATCAAATTCATCGAAAAGCAATGCCCGTATTCTTGATTCCTTGAGGCCTTTATTACCTACTTTATCTCGTCGCTAAAGTATCTGGCTAATTTGCATATTAATTCCCTGGCCATTGACTGTGTATGAGGTCCCAGTGCCTCTGTGTATATCTTAATCGCATATCCGGCCTTGATAATTCCGTTTCCAGCAGTGAGTTACCAAATAATAAGTGTCCCTAGAGGTCATGCTAGGTCTGCCCCTTCAAGTGGTGATTTTTGAATTCGTGAATAAGTATATCTATGACATTAATAATTTGATTTGGTAGCTGCACATCAGCATAGACTAGTTTTTTCAGTCTCGTGATCCCTATAGTTTTTGGTCAGGGCTGTATCAGTGAGTACAAGTGTTGGTAAGACAAATATTTGTCCCTTGTTATATGTCCTGACTATCTGAGGTATAAAGATATGAGCCAATATTTTGAGACTTTTACTACCTTAGATTTAACTGTTGAGTATCCGAGATGTTGAATTCACAAATCACAGAACAGATATCTCGTTTGACATAGTAGGGCAAAAGAAATTAAACGAGAGGTCTCATTATTAAATGCAATGAAACTGAAATAATGTGCTTTCGATCGCTGTTTGGATGATCCGGACCCTTCTTCTGAGCGCTTGACATAAATGATTGATTTTCATTGATTTATTGAATTTCAGCATTGAATTATATGACTCGACATGATTGATTGGTTTTCCTAAACACAATTTGTTTGCCCATAAATCACAGTTGCTCGGAGGCAACTATCAAAGTTTCAACTCTTAGTTTAAGATCCAAGGAAAGCTTATCGTTTCACTGAAATTAATTGAATTATTGACAGAAAAATAGGTTTTATTATATTATAAGTGTCAAAATGTCACGTTACAATATATGATGTACCTATATACAGTATCGTATTAGGAATATAATGCCATTTATATTATTCAAGTCGAATGCAACAATAAAATTGTAGAATTCACTAATTTCGTTATATGGAATGTAATAAAATAGAATTTGAATTATGAAAATCGCTTTGATTATATGAAAATATATTGCAACGTAAATTAAAAAAATTATACAATCAAAGAAGAGCAGCTAAAACCCAAACAGTGGCCATTATTCTATTCTCCATAAAGCCTGATTATTCCTTTTTGGAAGAATTTGGCTTAGTATTTATAAACTTTTATTGCGGAAAATGGGTGTGGTGGCAAATAATGTTTCGAATTTTGATCTCCTAATTTTTTAATTTTCCTATTGATAATATTAGAAAAAAGCGATCCTTCTCATCCGGTTTTTTGTGGTTACTTCTATACGAAAACTGTGAATTTGCTAATACTAATTGTGGAACGTCCCTCCAAATCTTTTTATGGTTGAGTCGCCAAATTCCCCGTGTTTGGGTAATCTGCTCATATCCGTATTTAGTGAGGAAATGAGCAATCTATGTAAGGAACCATTTTATGTTTAAAAATTCGATTGGAAAGTTATTGTTTTTGGATTTAGAAGTTAGACTTCAAATACCTTAAATCTCGCAGTGATGCAATATGGAAAATATATGCCTACAGAACACTATTCCAGGGGGATCACGTTTTACAAGCTCTACACTATTTTCACGCTTCAATCAGGAAACCAATTCAGCAGTAGGGTAATTTGTTTACCGAACAATGCTGTTTTACCTGTAAAGTATTCCTCACTTATTTTTATTTCATTATTTATTTCATGTGAGCCTCGATGCAATAATGTCCGCTTTCAATTTTGTCCCCTCGACACTGGTCAAACCTTGGACCCATAAGTCGGTGAGAGTACAATACCTTTATACCTGATCATGGATGCCAAGAAATAAATACAACAATTAGTAAATATTCGAAGTTTTACAATTGGTTCTCAAAC
>WSXT02244128.1:0-15439 GCA_011762715.2 Neuroterus valhalla | reverse complement strand
ATAGGAAAATATTATTATTACAGATACATATTAAAATTTATATTTAAAAATTGATTCTGTGATATTAAGATTTATTTTTGAAAATTGGCTGTGTTCACAAAACTCTCGACGATCTCCTCAGCCGTATTTCTCTCGCGAGTTATCGGACAAAAGTGTATGTGCACCATGTGGAAGGAGGCAATTCCATTCGTGTGATTGCTGCGCTCGCGCGACAAACTTCACACTCGTTGGAATGGCCTGCTTCTCCCACTTGATGCACAATATACTATTCTTCTCCTTCTTATTATTTATTTATTTCTTGAATTTTTATTAAAGTTATCTTGTCTAAGAAATAAGATCATTTATTTGAAAATACTTAAAAATCATTCATATTTAAGAGGAAAACGATATCAAAAAAGAAAATTGGCCGTGCAATGTGATACGCGTGCCGGTGTGAGGTACCGCGCTCGACACCGCTAGATACATTAAATTTTTCGATAGTAATAATATTTTCACCATTTTTAAATTAATCGTCTTCGATCGGGAATTTGACGTTGAATATGATAAAAATATTAAGAACTTGATTTATGGGAGTCAAACTAGTTGAAAATCAATTTTGAAGTTTCAATTGTTTATAACAATTCCAATTTGTTCAAAGTACTTTTGGGAATGTCTTTTTTATTAAAGGTCGATTTTTTACCTTTCAAATGAAAAAAAGAAAATACCTCTAGCACAAATAGAACAGGAGTTATGCATTTTTTTTAAATAGTCTTTACTCAAATTCTCAATTTTTCAACCCTTCCTATTTCTCAAAAAATTGCAAAATAAAAAAAAATTCTCAAACACGCATCTTCTCTTTTTTGGTAAAGAACCCGTAAAAAAGTATTAGCTCAATCAAGAATGGGTGGGTCAATTCTCTGTCCGATTTGTAAAAGAATGTCCCATATTCAACACCGGAAGATGAATTTTTCAAAAAATTATCAAATCCTCAACTACGGAAGATTGTTTTCAACCAAATGATTGGGGGTTCAGCAAAAATATTCGAAAAACAAGAAAGATTGACAGAGTAACAAGAATATAAATACATAATTGGGACATTTGATTATAAAAATGTGTAGCTTTTGTCAGCTTATCTGCACTGGAATATAAGAATTCATGAAATTGAGAGAATGTCAACTATATGTTTAAGGTCAAATATAAAAGAATATAAATATTTATATCATAATATAATAATAATATAATTTTAAATATAATATTCAGATATGCAAACAATTACAAGTTTCAATATAATTTCAGAGACATAACTGACGACGGAATTGAATCGGAGGCCGGATCGTAACCTAAAGCAACGTAACTCTTACTCAAAGTAGTACAGGAGTGGGGGTTCCCTCTTCTCTAGGAATAATATTCCTCTAGACGCTCACGGGCGGAAATAAATCGAAAAGTAACTGCAATCATATCTTAGCGGAATAAATTACAATAGTAATTATAGTACTATAATTTTTTTATATTACATTTTCTAACTTATTTTTAACTAAATCTCATCATATTTACATATCCAGCGTCAAAAACTCTACAGTTATTGTAAACATTTACATTCGATTTCAATTACTAGCAGCGATCGAGATCGTGGAGTGAACGGAGACTGATCCTAGATCATCTCTGACACTTTCAGCATCCTCTTCAAGACCGTAAGGATCAAATGGTTCTGTTTGGACTGCAACGTCCTCATAGTCGAGTTCTAAGTTATCTTGTTCATAAATAACGTCGTGACTTCGCGGTCGAGCGACTGAAGGTATCCAGGGTTGAGGCACACCTTTCCCAAGGGCCAAGAACACAGCTGCTGTGGTCAATAAAACAACGGACGCTACACCAAACACCAACCGCCAGGATCCTGCAATCTAGAAGACAAAATTTTTGTACAGATACCTTTTGATTTAGTGCCGTTTGATTCAACTCTGTTCCCTCTCATTTCGTAATCTAGGTTTCCCCCACTCACGCTTCTGTACCAAGGTGCGTCATACAGAGAGGAGGGAGGGGGAAAGTATCAACTACCATCAAGCTTCAACATGGTGTCACGCGCAAGGGGTTAACAATTTTATAAATAATAAAAAAATAACTTTCTTCCACGTGACGTCTTGAACGATCCTCTGCCCTTCTAGTCGAAAGAGTTACATTATTCATAATTTATTATTAAGGTAGTTGAAGGAAATCGGTCTTCAATAAAATACTCATTCTTGTAATGCAATCTATTCCAGTTGCTTTTCGAAATAAACAGAATGTTGGACTCCGGTGTTACAAGGCGAGAGCCCAGGATTTCTCGCGGTTCCCAAGTCAAGCGCGAATCACAAAGACCAACCACCCACTTTATCACAAGTTTCAGACGTTCGTTTCTCAAACCCCACTTCTCGCGAACTACTCAATCTGCGCTTCTGAAGCCCCTCTTTTTCCAAGCGACCAATCCGCGGTTTCTACGTAGCACATCGAGATCCGCATGGGAGCCGAATCTTATAAATACGTTAATCAGCATTAACTCGCCGATCACTGACGGATAACGTCGTGGACTCTCCCAACCATTGTTAATTGATAGGAATTACTTTTTGTCCATCAAACATGTTCTTATTTTTTATTGCTTGAGAACATTTATCAAGTAATATAAATCAAATGAGTCGTTTCTTCAACGTGCCCCTTAAATAGTAGGTTCAACGAGGATCGATTTTTCATTTACTATAGAAGTGAAAATAAAAATTTCAACGTGTCCCTTTAATAGTGGGCTCACCGAGAACCGACATTCACTCTAGGGCAGAGGTGTCCAACCTGAGAGCAACTGAGCCACATGTGGCTCCGGCCATGATTGGCAGTGGATCTTGCTCTTCTGTTCGACATATGAATGTGAGATTATATTGTCTAGTCTCGCTTGCTGTAGAACGAAGTATCATAGCCTCTTAGCACAGAAAAATTTGGAATCGGAATTTTTTTTTTTTTTTGTACCATTAAGACGTAATCCCTTTCAGGGTAAGCATAACTCGTCAAGAGTTGTATTTGGTTGAGTTGAATACACGGGAGGACACAGTCTCTCGCCAACATGCCAACAGCACGCAATATTCCCGGACAGGCACCCATCCAAGTAATAATCGCGCCCAACGCTGCTTAACTTCAATGATCATACGGGAACTGTTTTTTGAGCGTGGCATGGCCGCTGGTGAAAATTTGAATCTTTCATGATTCAAAATCATATTCCTGGCCAGAAAATCATCTGTTGTAGATTGAATTATCCGGATGATACCCAGTACTTTGTGGTTAAATTGAACTGTTAGAAAATTCATCATTTTAACTTTCTTAATGCAAAACCTACGAAACTTTGAGAAAAGTTTATCTGTGATGCTTTTAAAGACCATAAAAATTTGCCCCCTCGTACAAGGTCGGGAACATTGTTTAAATCGCGATGAATCGATTGTTACTGATGCAATGACTAGAAAGAAAAAACCAAACGGCCGCAAAATGATGGAAAACATAGATTACATAATTTTCGAGAATTTCCCAACTATACGGCCATATTCGCCATCGGAAACTTTTTTAAATGTTGGAATCAAACATTGAAGAATGAACAAATTTTCCAACATTTTCTGTGGTGGCAAATGTTGTATACTACTAGGGCATAGATTCTGCACATTCGCCACTAGAGATGAAATATTTTTTTCTTTTTTTCATAAACAAATTTCGTCGAAATCATAGTTGTTCTTTGTAAATTGCAGGAAATTATCGGTTTCCGGAACAGGGGATGAGGGCAAATTATAGGACTTGCATAATTAATTATTTCGAAGCAGTTTGTACGTTTGTGCTTCTTTTGCATTTTTTTTGTTCAACCAATAAACAAAAATGTGAACAAACAATTACTTAACAAAGTTCCCGATGGCGAATCTGGCCGCATACTTGGGAAATGTTAAAAAATTATGTAATCTATGTTTTCACTACTTTGCGGCCGTTTTTTTTTTCTATTTTACACAAGTAATAATCGATTTATCGCGATATAAACAATGTACCTGACCTTGTACGGGGGGGCAAATTTTTACAGCTCTAATGAGCAGCATAAATGAACTTTTCTCAAAGTTTCGTTAGTTTTGTAATTATTTCCATATTTTTTGAATGTAAGGTCTAAATTGACTGGCCTATCCAGCTTAAAGCTCAAAAAATTATGCAGCCATGACGAACGAAGATTCCACCACATTGAAAATTGCCAAATCTACACAATAGAAACTATAAAAACTACTAAAAAAATCTTTTAAAAATCCCTGCGTAAATGCCCAAATACGAACGATTTGAACTTTGTAAAGAGCAATCCAGCTCCATAAAAGACAAATCTGAATTTACAAAGAAAAACTTTTAATTGTAATAACGAAAAATACAAATATCCAACAGAGCAGATAATATTTTCAGAAATAGAATTTCAGGGATAAAATAAGTTACTCATCCTCGTATAATCATGCAGCTCTGCCAACTAGAGATTCTTCTACATTGAAATTGACACTGTAACACAAAAGAATATTGGAAACACGCATTTTTTCAAATAGTGGAGAAATAGACGCGTATGTAGGAAAACAATAAACACGTGTGGATCCTTTCGAGTCTCCTTGTCCACTGACCAATGAAGAAAAAAGAAGCTCTTGAAAATGGAATATAAACCAGTCCCCATTTTATGGGGAAAAAAACCTTTAAAAGAAATTCCTGCATAAATTCCCCAATACGAACAAGCTGAATTTTGTGAAAAAATAACTTAGCTCTATTAAAGATAAATCTGAATTCACTAGAAAATCTTTTAACTGTAATAAAAAAAATACAAATTTACAACAAAGCAGATAATATTTCAATAAATAGAATTTCAGGGATAATATAAGTTACTCATCCTCGTATAATCCTGCAGCTCTGCCGATCAGAGATTAATCTGTATTGAAATTGACACTTTAACACAAAAGAATATTAGAAACAGGCATTTGTGAAATATTGGAAAAATGCGTTGTGAAATTTTCCAAGACAAGCCGGATTTAAGGAAACTGACAGAAAATAAATCATACAATCACATTAAATATTAAATAAAGAAAAATATGTTCATATTTGAGAAAACAATCGAAAATAGCGTTATGATTATTCTTTCAAAAAAGTGACTCTGGCTCCGACTAAAAAAAGGTTGGACACCTCTGCTCTAGGAAAAGCAAATCGCGTCCTCAACGTGTCCCTTTAAAAAGAGTCTCAACGGGGACCGATGTTTACTCATTTTAAATATAAAAATATCAACCTCAACGCGACCCTTCAAGAGTCGACTCAACGAGGTTAAATTTCTTTTATTTTGAATGCAGAAATATTAAACTCAACATGAACATATGATTTTCTTTATTTTCTTGTTGCGTGTGGCCATCTGTGTTTCAGGACAGTCTTTCCAAAGTTCGAATGGGAGCCAGGGCCTCAGAGAAGAGGTCGAGAAACCGACCCAAAACACTAAAACGAGGAATCAATATTTCTTTGTTCGGCATGTACAAGCTGGCCATTTATCGCTTTCGTCTTCAATTGAATTTTCCTAACATTTTCTATTCAAATCTCGTTCCCTCAGAAGAGGAAAAATTGTGCTCTGACTTCAGAAATAATATTGCAAAAATTTTTTCTCCGCAGCTTCCCATTTTCTCACCCCCACTTTCCCTCATCCTTATTCTTCCACTCCTCTAGCTTTTTCCACCCCTTTCATCCATTTTGTTCCCAACCCCTATTCCCCCGAAATTTCCTTGACACTTTCTTGCAATCCTTTCCTCTCTTCTTCTCCTCTCATACAAACATCTTATGCATGCTCCCATGTTTTCTTCACCCATTCACATACTATGCACTCCCTCTTATCATCGTTCTCCCAATACATTGCTTCATTTACTTTATTTCCTAGTCTCCATGTAGCTATTTTTGTTTCCCTAATCCTTTTCTCTTCATCTTTTCCTAAAATCAGGAAATCAAATATTAAACGAGAGAGGGCTTAGCATGCATCCCTGTCTTACACCTATAGTCAACCATGAACTATCTCTTATTTGATAACCCACCCTTACCTTACTTTTTGTCTTTCTGAAGATTTCAGATACTATTTTCCTCAAACCTTCTCTTATTTCCTTTTACTCCATATCTTTATCTTTCTCCTCCCTGTCTCATGAATCGATCTTTAACCTTCTACCCTTTTCTTCTTCTTACTATTGGTACCACTATCTCTTCTTTCCATATTTGTGACCAGTCTTTCCCTCTTGATACCCTGTTGCATATTATCCACGCTACTCTCTTATTCTTTCCCTCCATATTTCCATACTTCATTCGATATTTTGTCTATACCTTTCCCTCCTCTCGTTATTTTCTTTTCCACTTCTCCTAACAATTCCATAGAATATTCTTTCCATTCTAACATTTCAATCCCTTGATCAATTCTTTTCCTTTATTTCATCTCTCTATTTACTATTTTCCATACTTCTTCACCTGTGTTGGACCTTTCTACATTCTTCTTAAACTTTCCATTATCTACCTCTTTTTACTGACATTATTAGTCCTCATTCTTTTTCCTCCTCTTTCTCCCGTTCTTGCGCTGAAACCTCCTCCTTTTATCAAATTCACACCTTCTGCTTTCCCTTCCACCAACTCCCTAGATTCCAATAGCAGAGGGAATAGAGAAATTCAAAGAAAAGATAAAATTGGTTAGAATGGGAGAAGGGAAGATAAATTGAGAGATGGCAATGGTGACAGTAGTGGTAACAAAAATATTAGGGGATACTGTTAAAAAAGGAGTGAGCAGAGGGATAAAAAGAGGCAGCTGGGATTAGGAATGTAAGGAGAAGAAAAAGGAAATTACAAAGGAATGACGAGAATGGAGGAAGGTAACAGTAGTGCAGAAGAATACAAAAATGATAAAAAAGGGAGTATAATCTGTTATGTGAAAAGAAGAAAGAGGAGAATAAAAAATCTGATGAGGAGGCAGAAAGAGCTATTACAGAGTAATAGGTATGAAAAATAGTAAATAGAGAGAGGGAAAAAGGAAGAGAATTAATCCAGAGATTGAAATATTAGAATGGAAAAAATATGTTATGAGATTGTTAGGAGGAGTAGGAAGGAAAATAATGAGAGGAGGGAAGGTCCACTCTTGTTTGATACTTTAATTTCAGATTTGAGGAGGAGATGAAGAGGAAAGGATGAGGGAGGTGGAGTAAAAATGAACAGATCGGCATATGCAGATGATAAAGTATTCTTAACGGATAGTGAGGAAAAATGGCAGGTTAAACTAAGGGATTAGAAAACTACCTAGACTTTAAAAAATTGAGGCTTAATGCAAATAACACGAAGATGATGAGATTTAGGGAGGGGGAGGGAGAAAGAAAAAATATACAGCGAGATGGAAAGGTGAAAAGTTAGAGGAGATTAAGGAACTCAAGTATCTTGGTTTTATCGTACAGGAGAATGGGGAGCATGGAGCGCACATTAGGGGAAGGATTAGGAAAATGGCGGGGGTAATGAAACAGATATAGGGAATAGGGAAGAGAAGATTTAAAAGACTAACAGAGGA
Source organism: Neuroterus valhalla (assembly GCA_011762715.2). NCBI lineage: Eukaryota > Metazoa > Arthropoda > Insecta > Hymenoptera > Cynipidae > Neuroterus > Neuroterus valhalla. The sequence continues at coordinate 7,884 of WSXT02244128.1, read as the reverse complement.
GTATGAGGTTGTTTGATACGCTGGCATAGCCGGTATTAAGCTATGGAGCAGAGATATGGGTATGGAAGGAGATAAAGGAGATAGAGAAGATGCAAGTGAGGTGTATAAGATGGGCATTTAAGGTAGAATCGAGAACGACGGTTTATAAGAAAAGAGAGATGTCTCGAAGGGATAAGTTGAGACCAAAGGAGGGGAACAGGGTGTGGAAATTCTAAGAGAGGGGAAGGGAGGATAGGAGTTCTTCAGGAAATAAAGTAAAGGAAGCAATGTATTAGGAAAAGGCTAAAAAGAGAAAATACAGAGCATGTGAATGGGTCGAAGAGACATGGGAGAATGTACAGAATGATTGTATAAGAAGAGAAGAAGAGAGGAAAGGATGTTCAAGAGAGTCTTGAGAAAATTTTAGGTGAAGAGGGAATGGGTGAAGAATGGATGAAGGAGATAGACAAAGCTAGAGGAGTGCAAGAAGAAGGACGAAGGAGAGTGGGGAAGAGAAAATGGGAAACTGTAGTGGGAAAATTGAGAAAGGGAAGCGGAAGTCACATAGGAGCCCCCCCCCCTAAGTATCAGTTTCATAGAAAAACCTTATTATCGTAAACGTTTTCATAATTATAATTTTTTTGGACTCCAAATTTTGGAAACTGAAAAATAGCATAACATATGGGACAGGGTTTTCTTATCCTTCGAAAGTATTTATTAAATTCTATACATTATCCTTTAACATTTTTCGAAGAACTGAAAGAAAGTGTGAATCATGAAATTATTTTCTATTTTTCTCCTCGTTTCACTTGAATAGTCAGTGACACTGTTCCCATAGAATTTTATGCTCTACAACTCTCCAATATGTAAATCAGATTGCAACTCTATCATCAAATATGTCATTAACTGATGTGAGTAACATGTGCGTGATGCATATGAGGTATTTTATTGCTATTGACTAAAGGAAATGATCTTATTCATCCGGAATAACTATAAGTGACTCACGCAACGTCATATGTCAATTAGTTGAAGCAACAGTATAGTTTATACAATTCCAGATATTCAACTAACAAGTTTTTTTAAATATTTTAGAAAACTTCCGAAATTCATATACCTTTCTGATGTTTATATACGTATTATTATAAAAACTTCTTGTTCCTAATCTAGAACCTTCAACATGCTTGTTCTAAATATTTAAATAAATAGCCAAAATGATACAAAAATTTGTAACTTGTATAATTCTAACTCTTTTCAGTATTAAGCAAGCTTCATCAATCTCGCGAGTCGCACGCCTTTCAATTCTTATGCAAATGAACAAACCAGTTCCCAATGCTTCTAAATTATTATTCTTAACAAAAGAGATTGTTTACAACTCAGGTAGAAGGTAGATGAATAGGCAATACAAAAGGAAAAATCTTCAACAAACCAGATGAATTTGCAACTTCAAATAATGACTTTGACAGAATAGGTAGATTTTGAACAAAATAATAAAACTTCCAACGAATTGGAAGAAGTTTCAAAAAAACTAGATGTGTCCTCAACTAAATAGATGGGTTTTCAATATGCAAGATAAATTTTCTACATAAGAAGGCGCATTTTCATCAATATACATGGATTTTCGAATAACTAGTTTTAACTTAAACTTATTGAGCATCAATTTTTCAAGCAATAATGTAATGGTTGAATTTTTTAGTAGTAATTCGTTTTTGAATGAATGAAAATGAATCTGCTACAAAATAGTCATATTTAAAGGTGTATCTTGAAAAAATAAGTCCTCACCAAAGTAGTTCAATTTTCTGCAAAATAATTCAATATTTAACCAAGAAAGATGAATTTTTATATATATGGTCAAGTTTTCCAACAAACATCCACGAACAGGACAAATTTCAAATTTTTAACACAAAAATATCATCTTTTGACGAAAAATTTCAATTCCTACAAAACGGTTAAATTTTGAAATGAATAGTTCAATTTTCGAACCAATGCTGAACCTCTTACCAAAATAGTTGAATGCACCATCAAAAACATAAATTTTCAACATAAAAATTGATTTCTTCCAAACTGTTGCAACTTTAGGCCGGGAAAACAAACATTCAGCAAAAAAATTCAAATTTCGACACGGAAATATGAATTTTCAACAAAAAGGAAGGAATTCACAATCAAATGGTGTAATTTTTAAGTTAATTCATGAATCTTCATTATGTGAAAAATTAATTCTTACTAAGTATACAGTTTGAATTCAACCTAAATCTATTTTGGATAAAAAATAGCTGAATACAAAAAAAAAACTATTTTTAACCAAAAAGAGTTTCATTCTTAATGGAAAGGAAATGAATTCTCAAATAAAAAGATGAACTTCTAACGAAAAGGCAAAGTTTTCAGTAGAATGTAAATCTTCAACAAAAAATTAATTTTTAACATTCAACCAAAAAGGCAGATTTTGAACTATGAATATTTCAAATTTATAAATCTTGTACATTGAATAATTCTCAATTTCGAATCTGTAAAATTGAAGCATTGAAAGAAGCATTCTAAATTATAGTTTAATAAATTTTAATTTATGTATATCTGTACTTAATTTAAACTTTTCAATCTTTGAACTTGAATGATTGCCAAATTCGAATTATGGAAAGTGAATTATCACCAATTTTGAATCTTAAAATTGAAAAAAAAAGTTTCGAATTATATTCTTCTCAAATATAAATCTTCATAAATGACTTATTGGGAATTCCACGTTTTGAAAATTCTAGAAACTTTAATTGTAACCCTCTCAAACTGTAGATTTCTCCATTCAAAATCTCAAAAATTGAAGAATTTTCAATTTTGAAAATTTAAAATTGGGCAAGTTTGAAGCTCCACCATCAAAATGTTGGTAATTTTGAAGGAAAATATTTCAAATTTTTTAGATCTAGAAGATTAATAAATAGAAACTCTCGAATTTGACTTTCAGATCGAAAGAACAAATTATAATCACCAATTGTAACCAAAATAGTTGCAATGAATCCAATATAGCTATTTTTATAATTATTTCAATTTATCATTGGTGTTAATTCAATTTTATAGCAAAATTTAGTTTATTATTCTATTGATTTTTCTAAATATTATTTAATTTGCTGCACCCAGTTGAGGACTGATTTCTGAATTTAAAAAGTTTAAGAATAGTTATTTAATAAACTTTATAGCAAAACGAAAAGGAAATTTCCTAAAATATGACAATTTAAATCACCATGAAAAATAAGGAAAAAATTCACAATTTAGGCTATTTCACTATGATGCTCAGCCTAGTCTCGAGCTATTCGAATAGTTCCTAATTCATCAAAAACGTTTCCAGACGAATAGTTGAAAGTTTATACGTAGCAAGATGTCCCTTGTTCGAAATTTTGTATTTCAGTTCACATGAATCACAAAAAACCCCCAACTGAGAAGTGTACGAAGTTACCCCTTAAGAAGTTCGGTTAAATTGTATAATAATTAGAATATAGAAAATGTGTTAGCTACTCAAATATGAAATAAATATGTAATTAGATACTAATACTTTGATGCAAAACCTGTCAATCATCGGGCAGAAAGGTAGCTTCCTCTTTTCCTGTCGTGAAAAAAAGCAAGTGAAAGCTCAACGCGCGTATCTCCCTCCACTCGGTTCTGATGCCCCCACTCCTTTCCCGTGAAAGAATGTATATGAGGTGTGTTTTGACTACGAGAGAGCAATCCATTCCAGGCGGAGTTCCTCTGCTGAAGTATAAAACCCTCTATCCAGATATCACGGTGAGTCCTCCCTCTTTTTTCCCTTCTTTCTCCTTCATTCTCCGGTAGCGTGCATACATGCTATCAGGCAGTCAACGTGCATACATGCTGTCGCGACAAGGCCTGAGTTTCACTCAGTGCTACACTCCTCAGAAATTTCCTTTCAGCGATAGAGGAACACTTTTACGGTCAAAATTCAATCGTTTGAGAATTATAGTTGGAAACAGATACTTTAACGGTTAAAGTGCGAGTCGTTTAACTAAGAATCGTTTGAACGATAAGCGACTCTACTTTAACGCATAGAAGATGCAGTTTAACGGATAAAATGTGACGTACTTTTACCGTAAAACTATTTGGGAGCATCGAATTGTTCAAGGTTGCATGTATATGCGCATGCGTGGAATAGCAACACCATGCTTTTAAAATGCAATCCTTTCACAATTAAAGTGCATATTCTTAGCGTTAATCTAAGAATCGTTGCACGGTAAAAGTTATCATCTTCTGAAGATGAAAATGCGTGACTCTATATTCCAAACATCATTTCAGCGTTAAACTAGATCGTTTAAGAGTAAAAATAATCTGCCCTTAAAGTATCTTACAGTTACGTTTAGAGGACTGACTCTTTCGTTGAAAAGAAATTTCTGAGAGTGTACCAACTCCCACTTTTCTCCGCCAATCCGATAGCGTGCATACATGCTATCAAACCATTTTAAACCCCTCTCCTCTATCGATCAGCGTGCATTCTTACTGTCGCGAAAAAGCTCAAAATTAACCTTAGTACTACTTTTTCCTTCCCCAAACTTGAATGTATGAACCATCTCTCTTCGAGGAGCTTGCAAAACTCCTTCTTTTCCTCTTCCTTACTGGCAAGGATCGGACGAAGGACGAAGGTCCACTAGAGGTTCTTCTCTCCGTTTCTCATCAGAGAAGCTGTCCAGAAAACAACTCAGTCGCCCCCCTGGGATCTAGAGATGGCGTCTGCGCCATCTTTACTGCGCGAGACTACAGCGATCCATTCTCGCACTACGTTCAGCTATCCAGTCCAACGTCACCGGTCCTGAGTGAACGACGCAAGCTACTTGCGAACTACCCATTGCGCTTGACGTCCCAATACTCTCATTCTTCAGGGAACCTGACCACTCCATTCTATGTCACCATACTCTACCTATCCCTACCCAGACGATACAGAATCCCATTATTATTATCTGATCATCTATATACTTACAGATCCGTGGAGAGCTTGAGTGACAAAATAATTGGCAGCCAGTAGACCAGCCGCGCCCAGGGTGGAGCAAAGCGCACAAGCTGCAGCCGCACAGGCTGGTGATTCCGCAGGCGCGAGATCCGCAATTGCTGCTAAGGCACCTGCTGGAGCTGTTCCAGAAACTAAAAGAGCTGCAATTCCTAACCAAGCTGCCCCCAAGGCTTGACAGCCTGCGTATCCAGCCACAAACAGCAGTGCAGCTGGAATAAAATGAGCTGGAAAAAAATCCTAAATAAATTAGTCCAATTTTTTCAAAAAAAATCCCTGTTATTCTACGGGCATGATCAGTGAATAGACTAGAACCTCGATATAAGGGCGGTTCAAGGCATGACCAGCAATGGTCATGCCTTGAAGTGGGGTTCGCGTTAACGTAAGCAGTCAGTACTGCGTGAACTGTTTCCAGAAGTGATGAATATTATATAAATATATTCAAATCTCATGTCACGATGTTTGTAGCCACTAAGATCAGAAACTGCTCGACTGCTTTGAATGAAATTTGGTATACTGCGTGTAATTTGGTCAAATTTGAAGGATGGTTTTTTCCCGATTAATGACCTCAATATTCTTCTATTGCACATTAAATGTTTATTATACGATGAGGAGTTATTCGTAAGTTTCTTGAGTTTTTAACAGATGGTGTTGTAAGTTATTTTATTAACCGTCACTTCAATATTTCATGTTTTTTAGGTTGGGAAAGTGACCGATATATGTGGCCATGTTTCGATGTCTTGATGGTGCAATCTATTTCATGTCACATGTGTTTTCTACATTCACATGCATAGATTATTTCTTCAATTTATTATTATGTATACACTAGTATTATTAAGATCTATTTTGCATACCAATGTTCATTTTTCTGATCATGAAGGATGCTACTTTATAAACAATATTGTATTGATTGTTATTGACAAGTGAATCTAGATTTAGGATTAACGATCTTCTAATGTTTCGATGATGAATATTTAATAATAATAAAAAGTTGGTGCGTGTTCAAAAATAAATAAAAAATATGGGTTCTAGTTTATTCCTCTTTTCAACAAGATTTTGGAATAATAACTTTATCGAGAAAAATTATTTGAATTCCATTTTTGGAAATTTTTTTCGACTTTCTTATAGGTTCAAATATTTAAAATAAATATATGAATGAATTATTTTTTCTCCAATTAAAAATCAACAAAGTACCAGGAAAGCTTATGCTAACAGCCACAAAACAATTATTTTTCATTCCTTTTCGACAATTTTCAAGCTAGGAATATCAGAACTGTCCCCTATGTTATCGACTTTGATAAAAGTTGGCAAAGTTTTGAAACTGTTTAGTTATGTATATTGTGGACAAAGGATTTTCGGAAAGTCCATAATTAATTAAAATACCTGGTCGAAAACCTCACATCTCGTAAATCTTTAACTGATTGATTGTAAAAATAAACATTGTTAAGCAGTCCGTGAAATACGTGAGATTCTGGGTCATTTTGACTTGCAATCAAAAATGAAGATCGTCAAGGCGAAAATGAAAGATCGGTAGTTTTTAATTTTATCCTCGTCGATCTTTACATGTAACAGTCTGTCACGTGGAAATTATAACGTGGTAATATATTCGGTTAATTTTAATTAGAAAAATGAATATACTTTTTGGAAATTTTTAAAAAGGGCTCAAAATATATGGTGGACGAAGAAGCAAGTTCTATTTTTTTCAAAGTACAAACTGAGGTTTTTTTTTCATACCAGTGTAAACAACAAGTTTCCTTGCAGTGGTTGTAGATACAATCTTTGATTCTCTGACGTGATCTACCAAGAGGCCGCAGGTCAAAGCAGCCATAAAGTGTCCGATGTGCGGTAAAGTCGTCAGTACCGAGTCCTGTCGAAAAGGGAAATCAGGAAAGAAAAATTAGCATTTACTTAAATTCATGTCATAAGAAAAAGTGAAAAGAGCGATTGGTCGCTTAGGTAAAATAACGTGAGAAAACGAAAACAGAAACGAACAATGCCCCGAGACAGGACAAGATAAGCGACTTTGAATCTCGCGTTGTCGTAGAAAGTATAGACTTCAGAGCACGCCTGCTATTAACAAAAGTAAGATAGGTTGGAACAAATACGCATTGTTGCTGCTTGATAATAACATACTTGTTTTTACTATCCTTTAAACACTATCTAGGTAAATTTTCATTTAAAAGTGTTAAGTACTTCAAACTATTTTATTCTATTGTGCCTAATATGAAATACAGCTACCTTCCGATTTGGTGCAGTCGGATTTAATTCCTCTTCCGATATTTCCGAATCGGAGGGTTCCCAACGAGGTACCCGTACCGAGATGCGTCGGTTTATTAAAAAATTAACGTGCCCTGAAGAGGCGGCTTCGCCGCCGCGGAATAAGTGTACTCTTTCGTTCGCCCTAAACTTAGCATGTGCACTCCTGACAAACTCTGACATGATCCTCCAGAAGATTAAGGTTATAATTTTGCCTATCTATCTATAATTACATTCCAAAACCGTAAGTACCAGTACGATTATTTTGTACATCCCCATATTTACTTTTTATTTGTGAATTTCAAAGATTATTGTGCTTTTTGTGCACCTTTAACAGCAAACGAAGCAATTTCATATAATAGAATAGATAAACGTTTATTCTCCAGCCTATTGGCTGAATTTTCCTGCCTTTTTCCAGCCTCGCATTGCAAAACTCTGCCTCCGCGGTTCCTACCTATTGACTTATTTGTTATTCCTCATCTACTATTTACATTATTTGCATTGATCTTACATCTACTTCCTTTCCTTCTTACACATCTATCACCATTCCCCCTCCTTCATTCTCTTCCTCTCCATCTTACCCAGCACCCCCTTCACCCATGCAATCGCTCTTTTCTCCCCTCTTTCGTGCAGGACTCTCTCTCTCTCTCTCT
>WSXT02244117.1:0-15440 GCA_011762715.2 Neuroterus valhalla | reverse complement strand
CTACGACCGTCAAAGAACACCACGCTAGGAATACGCGAGCACTCGAATTTTAAACAAATCTAATACCTTCTCTGATGAGAATGTAAAAAATTTTCAACTATTGTTAATAATCTAAATATTCTATTCTTGTATTTATTTTTCAATTTATGAAATCATTGTTCTACAATAAAGTTATGGTGTTTTTTCGACAGGCTTGGAAAAGGACTACACCCGGTCCCAAACGTCGCCAGTTTTTTATACTTAAAATCGTTTTATTTATTTCTTGGACAAGAAATGTTGTTGAAAAGTTGATGAAACGATCATCGGAAGTAAGTGTACAAGGTACAATACCAGTTTTAGGCCCTTTAAACTTTAGGATGATTTTCAACACAAGAATTGTCGATCTCAACCGAAGATATACAACATCAACCAAAATGTTCATTTTTTAAGTCAAAACGACGAATTTTCGAAGGCATGCAAATTTTTACTAAGAAACCATAATTTGAATCAAGAAAGACGAATATAAGATACAAAAGGACAAATCAATAACAACACTGTTAGATTCTCGATACAAAGATGAATGTTCACCCATATTGTTGAATTTTTCAACATAAGCGATTCGAATTTAACCAAAAACTGTTGTAGATATAACTCTATAGCTGAATTTTCAAAGAACAAATTTATCTATGCTTTTTTAGAGCAAAACTGAGCGAGCTGAGTCCCAATATTATCAAGTCTGAAGTTATTATAAGGGGTTCTTTGATAATATATTTGTTTGTTTTTGGTATACATAACAATAAATTTCTTTGAGGCCCACGCCGTTTGATAATTGTGGAATTTTAAGTGAGACAATTTCCAATGATTCTATTCCAAATCGTACGAAAAAACCTGTACAATCATTTTATAATCGTAAACGTTCCGTTTGAAACAATTTAAATGATAAGAATAATAAGGTTTGATTTAAATTTGTTTCTTACGGAACATAAATTGCACCATGATAAGCAGCTGTGATTTTTGATATTCAATTTTTAGCAATAAACTGTATAAGAATATCGTAATCCAAAGCTTATTTTTTTGCCTCCATGAATCGAGGGGAACAGCCATATATGATGACAATTTCATATACGTATTAAATCCAAGGTTTATGATTTTCTTCGAAGAAATTATCTTTATGGATCTTATCCGTCTTAGAAAAAAATTTAAGAAAAAAACTGTTGAGAATAAGCTTCTAGACTATATAAACCAAAACATTTTGTAGAAAATTTATAAGCGAAAGTTGACGGATTTCAGCATAAATCTGTTTTATCTGTTTCGATAAAATGCAGATCCTCATTAGGACATTATTCCTTGTTTCATCAGGAGTGTACTCTTACTGCTATGGTGAATATGAATAAACTAGCGGTAGAAGCACCCGCTTCTGTCGCATTTCAATTTTTTTTAATTTTCTAACATTGGAAGCTATCAAAATGGTTGAAGCTATTCATATAATTTGATGAATAAATTAGTCTTGTTAAAAGAAGTGATCTTGTAGCTAGTAGTACATATTATCAGGAGATCTTTTAACTGGCTTGATGTATTTGAACAGCTTTTAATTTGCTGATCTATATATAAGATAACTCAGATTTATTAGAACTTTGTTATTCATGTACTGTTTGACGAGTTCTGTATAATTTAAATTTGCCCAATTTGCTGAATCTCTTAAATTGAAACTTGTTCACATAAGAAATTTTTGAAAAAAGAAAATAATATGAAATGGTCCTGACAAGAGTAAAAGTAAGACCTGGAAAGAACAAGATGCAAAAAGAATGAACCTACCTTTTTTCTTTGTATTTGAGAAAATATATGAAAACTATAAATTCACACAAAATAATATTGACAGAGATTTGAAAAATCTTCTTTAAGGAAAACTGGATCTCTTATTTAAGTAACTGAAGCAACCTTTTGAATTTATCCATCTAATTTGATCGAATTGCCCTAAAGTTTTCCTTAGATCAACCAAAGTCTACATTCTGATTATAGTTATTCAATCACGTCTATTTCTTTGAAATCAGAAATAGAACTACCTACACGAGCTCAAGTGCTTCAATATCACAGAGGTCTTCCAGCTTTCAGTCGAGGTATTACTTTCTTCGCAAATCTTGAGGGTACATTTGAACGAATAACCAACCAAGTACTTGCTGAAACTTATGTCGAAGCGGATGGTTTCATCATTGGAGTATCAATGGTGCATTACCTTCGTCCAATATATGATGTTGCTGAAAATATGGTTATTGTGCGCCTGAGTGATGGTGCTAATACGAAATTGACACCATTCGAATCTGAGATATTACAGTATAACGGCATCCAGGAATCAAAGATTAATGCAGAATATCGAGAATTTTTATTAACTCAAGAAGCCAACAAGAGACGAAGACAGGAGTGATTCAAATTAGGGATCAAGAATGATCTGCATCGAAAAATGAAATTTGCCAAGTTCAGGTTTTTTTTTCCTTTTGATCTGAATCTTATGGTTTTTGCTAAAAATGTATGTTCTTGTCATGTTGATGAACACAAACAATAATGCTTCGCTTTGAAAATAAATTTGTTCAGTCTTTTGCAGTAGTTAAATTGAAATTTGAAACAAGGCATATTCCAACGTTTCTTTTTGGAGTCGCAAGACCCATCTTTAACAATTTATTTTGGAATGGGTTATATTTTTCAGCAGAAGAATGGTCATGTTTTATGAGTGTTTGTTTCATTTACGCGTTCACGTCCCTGTAACTTATTTACATTCTCATCCTAGAGAGTAGATATTGTTTCCATGTGAAAATCGACTTTCGCAGATTCGATGAAATATCTACGTTTCGAGACCCCCTGAATCGGAATAAACAGGCTGTATGTCTGTTATCGTCATCGTCATTGTCGCTGTCGTTGTCGATGTCTTTGTCTTTCTCGTTGTCGCTGTCGTTGTCTTTGTCTCTGTCGTTGTCGTTGCCATCTCTTGCCGCTCAAAAATCCTGAATATGTGCTCAACCGTTTTTGGACAAGACACATGGTTTTTGTTCTATTAGCAGAAATAAAAAAATCCATTCAATGGCCTGACTATACAAACATCACAGCGCGCGATGAGAATGCGCCCGCGTGGCGAGCATAATTTTATGTGTTGTGTTGGAAAGCATAGACTACAAGCAGGAAATGTACGGTTCGCCTGGAATTGTGGTAATACCAGGAGCGGAAGCTGCTGCTAATAAACTTTCACAGAAAAAGTAAAACAATAATTCAATTAGGTGGCATCATGTTCATAGATGATAATGCAATAAAACTAATTGCCAAGAGGACACTATGTATTTGTCGTGGAAACAGTTGATTAATTGTAACCCTTAACCTGAATATGTTATATTTTCAGTACAAGCCATTAATTTTGATCATATGAAATATAAAACTGAGTGTACGTGTGAAAATATTCATAATCAAAAACATATAATTCAAGGTTTAATCTTCGACATCGGACAACAACATCCCCCTTCAGAAATGGGTTTTGTTGCCCTATGGTAGGATCATTCTTCAAAAAGTTTGTAGTCGTGGTGAGAGCTTGGCAGATCAAACCTTATGAAGAACATTTTAACCAAATTTCTGTTTCAGAAAGCTAGATTGTGTGTTTGGCATTTTTTCAATTTTTTACATTGGTTGAATATTCCATTATTTAATGGAAATTTTCCACTTTTGGTATGCAGAATCATTTATCTATGTTAGGAATAATAAAATTCAAGGCAGCGAGTTTTTTTTGTCTTATTTGCATTCCGTCGTTTATAATAAATCATGCCTCTTACATAAGTATCTTGAGTCTTTTTATCACTTTTTTCGCATCCTTATTCATGAGAGTGTAATGAAATCGTCCAATTTTCTGTCTCTATTTATAGACGGATCTTTACGTTACGATACTCACAAATTCGAAAAATGAAATACTTTTTCCGTTGTCTGTCCGTATCTCTGTATGCATTTCTTTCTGTATGCATGTCTGATTACCTGGATGTTGTAGCCACGCTGACTTCCGGAGGATTTGTCGAATCGAATCCCTCTTTGATCAGCTTTTAGAGAGTCATTAAATAAAGGTCGAGTTCATGATCAGATCAATGCATCCAAAATTTCAAATTACATTTTATTTTAGATTTTCAGTACTTCTTTTCAAAACACAGAAAGAAGTATCATTCTACAGAATAAGGCAATTCTGATTGGAATTTTTGATAGATATTTATGGAGTAAAAAACCCATTGAATGATGGAAAAGAGAACATCATTCGTTTCCAGGAGCTGTGCAGTAACCTCATAACATCCGAGAAGGAATGTCCACGAATTACTACTGAGGAGATAAAGAAGCATTAAGGGTCACAAAAAACTTCCCTGCTGCTAGTCCAGATTGTATTATAAACTTTTGGTAGAAGAAGTCCCCTTCTACACACCAACATCTGGCCCGCATCTCCACCTCATATTTGAAGTCGAAGATCTCTATTTCGTAGTGCCTGGTGTTAGGACGAATTCCACTCCTACCGAAGAAAGGCGACTTGTCCAACCCAAGGAACTACAGACCAACAACTTGTCCGAACACGGTCTATGGGATCTTCACATCTTTCCTGAATAACAAGATTGTTCAGATAATTGGAGCAGGCTGTCGGGAAGACCTACTGATTGACAGGAGTGTCTGCAAAGATGCTGCAATCGGTTGATGGCCTGGATTGACTACCAGAAAGTTTTTGATTCAACTTTCCCTAAACTTATTATATCTCTGTTGGAAAGCTTGAAGGTTAATTCAGATGAAGTAGGATGAACAGAGAGATTAACGCTCCTTCGAAAGACCGAAGGGGTCACTTCTGCAAAACATCACGTGACAACTAACAGCACCATTTTCCAGAGAGGTCTCTTCCAGGATAACGCAAATAGTCCTCTCTTCTTCTGCATTACACTATTGCCAATATCTTCCGCATGCCGTGATTCTGATGAGTACCTTTGTGGCAGAACTAATGTTCTTGAGCATAAGTTCGCTCATATATTTGAATGGATGACTCATAGATCTATGCTTCTGGAAGTGCTATCATACAACTTAGCACTGGAGAGACCTGCAAATACCTGGGCGTGCCTGAGAGCCGCATTCAGGATACAAAATCTGTGAAAGAGGGTCTCCGAAGCAGATCCAAACACCGTCTTCGAGGAATTTGATCGCCTGACCTCTCGTCATCGAATATGATATCTGCGAATAACATGCTTGCCGTCCCAGATCGACTATATTCGTTGGGGGTAGTTTTATGAACGAAGAACGAGCTCAAGGCCCTCGATATCACTACGCGCAAGATGATGCATATGGAGAGAAGCTTGCATATCAACTCGTCCGTTCCACGTGTATACATCGCATGTTGTAAGGGCGGACGCGGACTTCTCAGTCTTCAATGCCTATACAACCGAAGCATTCTAAGTACTGTTCATATTATCTCAAACGGTAGAGATCCTCTCCAGGCAATGGTCAGGAATCACGAAATGAGTAGGGGAAAAGCGTTCCTTTACAAATCCGCGGAGAAGGCAGCTGAACCCCTTGTCCTGATCTCCAGCATCAGAAGTGAGGACAGTGCATTGCTCCATCAAGATGCCTCACTTCTCAAAGCACAGGTGAAGAAAGCGGAGGCCAAAAACTTTCTGGGACAACATGAAGACAAGGCAATGCACGGAAACTTTCACAAAATTGTAAAAGATCAATCGTTGTCACATGAGTCAACGTCTGCTTTTCTTAAATCATCTGGACTAAATCCAGAAACAGAGAGTTTCATTTTCGCGTGTCAGGATGGTGTGATTTCCATCTTAGCATACCGTAGAAGCATATTGCCTTTAAAGGTTTTCAGCGAAAGGCACAGGGCGTGTCTGAAACTCCTTGATCACCTATGGCATATACTATCGGATTGTCCTATTTCCGCCGGAACGACATATTTGCACAGACCCAATGCTGCTCGTATGGCGTTGGCCGCGACCATTTCCTGATGAATGCTCCAAAGGGGATAGAGTCTATTGTTGTGAACGAGAAGTGCCGAAACTACTGGATCTACTATTTCTCGACAATAGCCCCTACCCAACACATAAGATCCGACATCGTGCGCCTTGACCAACGTAAGAGAACTATGTCCGTGATCAAATTTTCGGCCCCGGCTGACTACGCGTTGTGTCTGTGCAAATACGTCGTTCCTGCGTGAAAAGGGCAATTGGACAATATATGCCATAGGTGCTCAGGGTTTTAAGACACGCCGTGCAATTTTCGCTGAAAACCACTTGACGTAATATGGTTCTACGGTATGCTAAGATGGAAACCACCGTCCTGACACGCGGAAATGAAACTCTCGGTTCCTGAATTGAGTCCAGGTGATTTGAGAAAAGCAAACGTTGACTCATGTGACGAGGATAGATCTTTTACAATTTTGTAAAAGTTTCCGTGCATCACTTCGAGTTTATGTTCTTCCAGGAAGTTTTCGACCTCCGCTTTCTCCACCTGTATTTTAAGGAGTGAGGCATCTTGATGAAGTAATGCACCGTCCTTACTTCTGATGCTGAGTTCCAGGCCAAGGGTTCCAGCTGCCTTCTCCGCGGCTTTGTAAAGGAACGCTCCTTCCCCACTGATTCCGTGATTTCTGACCATTGCCAGGAGGGGGTCTCTACCGTTCGCAATAATATGAATAGTACTTAGGATAATTCGATTGTATAGGAATTCAAGATGGAGAACCCCGCGGCCGCCTTTACGGCGTGCGATGTATAAGCGCGGAACGGAAGAGTTGATATGCAAGCTTTTTTCATATGAATCATCTTGCACGTAGTATTATCAAGGGCATTGAGCTCGTTCTTTGTCCATGGAACCATCCCAAACGAATAGAGTGGAACTGGGACGGCAAACATGTTAGTCGCAGATATCTTGTTCTATGACGACAGGTTGGACAACCATATGCGTCGGAGAAGGTATTTCTATCTGCTTTGGAGAACCTCCTTTACTGATTTTGAACCCTGTATGCGGTTCTCAGGCACACTCAGGTCCTTATCTATTCCCGCTATTCGTCCAAGTTTCAGATGAATCTTGGCACACTTATCCAATCGAAAGTCTATACCGATTTCTCGTGTGTACGTCTCGACGATACTAAGAGCATCTTCAACATGTTCGTTTCCAGAAGCATGGATCTCTAAGTCATCCATATAAAATATATGAGTGAACTTATGCTCAGGAACATTAGTTCCGGCACAGAGGTACCCATTGTAATCACGGAGTGTGAGGGATAGTAGCAAGAGTGTGATGCAGAAGAGGAGAGGGCTCATGGCGTCACCCCGAAAGACACCTCTCTGGGAAGTGAGAGGGTTGGTAGTCACACGATGTTTTCCAGAAGTGATAGTAAATCTGGTCTTCCAAAGAGGCATTAATCTCAATGCATCACACTATATCGAAAGAACCTTCAAGCATTTCAACAGACAGATGATAAGTCTTTGGGGAGTTGAATCAGAAACTTTCTGGTAATCAGTCCAGGCCACTGACATATTGCGTTTGTGGTTTGCAGCGTCTTTGCAGAGACTCCTGTCGATCAGCAGGTTTTCCCGACAGCCTGCTGCGCCTCTTTTCGATCCTCGTTGTTCGTAAATCCTACTCTACACAGATCCAATTATCCGAACAATCCTGTCATTCAGGATAGACAAGGAAAGCCTTGTTTCAGAAGTTGATTTCAATTTCGCTTCCTGATTTTCGTCTGCGGCTTGTTATGCTGCTGTTGATCAAGCATTCCGCGTAGATCTCTTGTTCACGAAATGTTCACGGCACGGTTTCTTAACACTAGCTGTGAAAGGTGCGAGAGCTCCGGTTGTTTCTGGCACCACAGAGTGTTCAGGCACGCCATGTAACCTCTACGGTTAGGGACAGTACTGGCATCATATCAACTAAGCAGGTCAAGCACCATGAACTCTGGAACGATCGTCAATTCTGTCCGAACCATTTTCGGCTGTCCTGCGCATTCAATCATTTTGAACCACATTCATAACTGGATTAGGGTTTTGCGTTACTAATATTTACATATACTTTAGTTATATTCTAATCTTATTATTATAATGGATATGTCAAATTCATATTGAATTATAATATTACATTTGTATCGTTAATAGCATTATTAAATATTTCGAAGGTTTATGATTCAAAATTTGTTTTCGTAACATTTCTGGTATCTGAAGCTGTTTGGTGTCTCAATTTATTGAAAATTTACTTCCTTTTATATTATAATTCATCCCATGAAAGAGGGTTGGTAAGCATAAGATGGCCAGAACGATAATATGGCCAATAATTATTAACCGACTGAGGAAAGAAACTTGATATTGATTTTCAGTACAGATATATTCATTCATTCGATTATCATTTTAGCCGGGAAATTTCGAGTATCGTATACTCAATCTAGAGCAGTGAATCTGATAAACGCCTTAGACTCTCTTCAATAAGATCTATTGATTAGACATCCGGCATATTATTAAACACCGGTCTCATTATACAAAAGCTGCGACTCCACCCTAGGTATGGTACTACCTAATTAATGTAATTTATACAACGCGAGCATGTTTGTCTCTATTTTTGACGCTTGTTGTGTGAAGCGCTTAAGTTTGTCATTTAACCACCCCACAGTGGGCCAGAATCCTGAAAAGCTGACCAAAAGTAAAAAAAAATTTTTTTTTTTGTACCTTTTTTTTATCAATGAGTGTTCTCGAGGGTTCTGGTGACTTTATTTTCCAATCCAAAAAATTTACCCGCAGAGAGTTGACTTAGCAGCACAGTGCGAAGTTGACTACTTCTGCGCGCAGATGGATGCTTTTCAAACTGCCTTAAATGTTTGTAAGAATAAACGGTGTTTATTGATGACTTACGCATCCATTTGAGTTCTTGAAACAAGTTTTGTAGCCTCCACTAATGTGTTATACCGGAAGGCAGTTAAAAAATAGAAATCGTTTGCGTATTTATTTATAAATGGTATTAAAAGTGTAGAATAATTCACCTCGATGGAGGGTGAAACATTACCTTTTACCAAGGCTCAAAGTGTATTGTTCATCAGTGTTCTTACTAAATTTTTTTTAAAAACTGTTGCACGAACATATTGGAGTAAAATTTTTAAAAATTCAGCTGCAACTAGCTGCATATTCGGCTCTTAAATCGAATTTCTTGTTCGGACGTTCCAATAAGATGCGACCAGACGCGACGCATCTCATCTGATCTCGACTTACGGCTAGGCTTTAACTTGCTCCATAGTGCAGTCCACTCTCAAACTTCATTCGTTTCCGAAAAATTGTTCAAAAAATATGAGTGAGTGCTTCGACATTTTTTTACGAGCAGCATTGAAATTTTCACGTTCCTGATTTGTTTCAAAACAACTGGCAAACGGAATCTTATGAGGAAGGTAAATCAAATTCATTTGATCTTTCAATTTATGTTACATCCAGAGCGTTAATTTTCTTGAAGTGGTTACACTGCACTAGACTGACAATTTTTTTTTTAACAAACTAGGTTAATAGTGTTTCATTCTTATGTAAGTTTGCTGAATTCAAGCACAGTAACAGCAATTTTTATGAATTAGCTTTAGTTTTTGAAATATTTAATTCTTAAAATTCCAGGGACTGAGACCAACAAGAAACATATTTTGTTGCATTTTCCACCAACTTTTCAAATTTATATTATTAAATAACTATATTTTCGATAAGATTACACTGAAGCATTAGAGGAAAAATATCACTAAATGTTTCATAAATTGATCGATTTTGAGTGCTTCTTCATAATTTTTGGCGGAAAAAAGGACAATTTGATAGATTTGTATTTGTATTCATAATCAGTGACCCCGAAAACCCTCTTATACCAATTTGTGATTGAATCAAAAATTTATTTAGCATACTTGGACGCCATTTTGAATCTGTCATTTTGTTTTTGGGAATTTCGACTTTGGATTCGAAATAAGCGACCCCGAAAACCCCCTTATACCAATTTGGAAAAAGAAAGAAAAATTATTTAGCATACTCGTCCACCATATTGGATCCGCCATTTCGTTTTTGAAATTTTTGACACTGGATTCGTAATCAGCGACCCCGAAAATCCCTGACTCAGAAAAATTGGCCCATGAAATTTAACATTTTCTACTTTTGGACAGCTTTTCGGGATTCTGGCCCACTGTGCTTTTGACGCTCGCGGTCGTTAAATGGCAAACTTCAACAACGCAAAACACGCGTCAAGATGCTCGACAAAGTTCTTTTTTGTATAAACTATCATGTAAGCCAAAGGGGTTAGGTCATCCAATGGAGTGCGATGTTCACAAATCGAGTCAAAGCCTCTCCTCGTGCGCTGTCGCCTTTTCCTCGAACTGTACACATCGTACTCCATTTAAATGACTCACTTTGCCTTCTTGGAATACACTATACCTCTTTTTTATCTCTAGACGTCTCTGGAATCTCTCGGCAAGGCTAGAAAATATCATGGGCAATATGGGCAATGATCGATCGATGCAAGTGAATGAACGCCTTTCAAGGATTAGAAGTAGTATTGTTCAAATAAACGAAAATTGAGCAAGATCGTATATAAATCTTCTCATTTTGAAATCAGAGTTGTATATTATCTACTTTGAATTTGATAAATTTGCACACTGGACCAGAACGCGGCATTTCATAATCCAAACGAGTATCGCGTGTAACGGGTAAAAGTTTGATATCATATAATCAAATATGGTACCGTAAATCTGTTCCTGTTTTTTGCCTAATGCTTTATTTTTCGCTATTTTCTGAGTTTGGAAAGCAAATATCCGAAGGACAAAGTTTTGACGCCTCAGACGGCCTCATAATAATTGTATAAAATAGTATAGAATTACGCATGAGCCTCGAGATTATATATATTGCAAAATTTTGTAGAGAATTTATTAGTGGATCTGTTAACGACGACAACGAGCATTATCCAGTTTTCTCCATTCCGGGAAAATGCGGATCCTTATTGGCACACTATTCGTCATCTCATCTGCGGTTTTCTGTCAACGCTATGGTTGGTATAATAATACATCATTTCAACCGCCATAAAGATAATGCAAACACCACACACGGAGAAAAATTACCATGGAAAGTGTTCTCTAGTAAAGAAACTTGATTTTCGGGATTATTCAATTTAAAGTAGATTAGATTCCGCAAAATAAAGATGAATGAGTTTCCGATTTGCTACACATACAAAACTGTAATTTATATTCCAATGTGCGTGTTTTGCTTACCCATACATTCTTCATAGTAGGTTGGATACATTTTCGAGGTATACATGCATGAATCAGTAAATGATGTAGTGATTTTAATTTATTTGAAATTATAAAATGATGCTCAGACTGTTACGTGAGTTGCATATTTTGATTCTTTACATGTAATCATTTCTATCACTCATTATATTATCGCATTTAGAACCAGTTACGATAGCTGAAGTTCTTGAACATCACAGAGGTCTAGAGAGTTCTGGTCGAGGTATTGCTTTTTACGGAGCAATAAATGGTAAATTTACACCAATGAAAAACGACATTCTTGCATTTTCACATGTCGAAGAGGATGGATTCATCATTGGGGTATCAGTAAATGGTAACTTTCGTCCAATATATGATGCTGAAGAAAATATGGTAATATTGCGCTTAAGCGACGGTGCCAATACTGAATTGAGCATAAGGGAATCTCAGATTTTACGATATAACGACAACCGAGCACCAAAAATCAATGCAGGATATCAAGCATCTCTATTACCTATAACATCACATAAGCGCCGAAGACTGAATCAGCCCAAGTCCAGGAATATGATTATAAAAAATTAAGATTTTTTGTTTCAAAGACAATTGATAAATGCAGTACAAATTCAATGTATAACATTGAAGTAAAATAAACATATATGTTTTCTCCATTCATTGAAATATGTTTTTATTGAAGGGAAAAAAACATTAGGTTGAATCAAATTATTTATCCCCGCCCCTTCCTCATTTTCGGCAAGTGACATTTGCGACAAGTAACATTTGCGGCAAGTCGCATTGCATGAATGGAATTACCTATGTCAAAGAACGTGTAAAGCCAGAAAAGAATGTATTATTCATACTCAGCGTCGAATAAAAGTTTTTTATTTGAATTCCTGATTTTAGAGAGGGGCTGTACTCCAATTAGGTAACAGATAAGCGGAATTCTTAACGACGATGTTAAACTCTGTTGTTGGGAAATTTTTCTTCTTCTTTCAATATCCGTTTTTCCAATTCAAACTTCATCTCTCTAGTTAAGATTTCAACTTTAACGTCAAAACTTTATTACATTCTGATCTTGATGAGAAGGTATTGGTTTTATGTAGAAATCGACTTTCGCTTTACGATGGTGTCCGTCTGTCTGTCGTTGTCCTCGTATTCGTTTTTGTCGTCTGTACATCGCATAACTTTTGAAAGACTAAATGGATAAGATAGCCGTTTGACACACGTTTTACGACACCAAAAGAAGAGGTCAAGTTCTTTATTCAGCCTTCTTGATCAACGGTTATGGTTTTTACCATAGTAGAAACCTCAAAAATGAAACATTCCATTTCGCGTTAATAGCATGCAAGATACAAGTGAAATATAATTAATAAAACACCATTCGCCCGAAAAACTTTTACAAATTTGTTCTCAACCATGTTTTGATAGGATACGTCTCATTAAAAAGCTATAGAATAATAAGGCTGCCGGTGTGGATGGTATTACCTCTAAAATGCTTAAGTTCGGTGGTGGAAACTTGTTCGTGTAGCTGTGTGAATTTATGAATATGTGTGATGTGAATAGCGAAGTTCCGAGTGTTTGGAGAAGGTCGATTATTGTCCCAATCTACAAGGGGAAGGGTGTTACAGGCGAATGTAATAATTATAGAGCGATTAGCCTTCTAAGTACTACGGGGAAAATATTTACCAAAATACCTAATAACAAGATCATGGGAATAACAAAGGAAAGGATCTAGGAAGTTCAATGTGGATTTATTCCAGGAAGATCATGTGCGGATCAGATGTTTAGTTTGAGACAAATCACAGAAAAAAGCCTAAGAGTAAACAAAAAAGTTTTTTGTGCATTTGTGTACCTGGAAAAAGCTTCCGACAAGGTAAATAGAGCTAAACTTTGGGAAGTCCTTAAAGAATATGGAGTGACTGGATGGATTTTGAAAGCAATACAAGCAATATATAATGGTAGCAAAGCAAGTGTGAGAGTAAATGGACAACTGAGCGATTGGTTTGATATTAGGCAGGGTGTTAGGCAAGGATACGTTATTTCCTCTTGGATGTTTCATATATAAATGGACAAATGTCTGAGAATGGCTCTCTTTAACGAGGAAAGTGTTGATCTTGGGACAGTGAAAGTTCGTGGCCTTGCGTTCGCAGATGACAAGATCGTTACGGCAGAATCAGCTGATGACTTGCAGAGGATGCTGAGCAGACTGTATACCAGCAAAAAGAGCATGAGTCTTAACATTAACGTGAATAAAATAAAAGTAATGGTGTTTGAAAGTAAGGATGCGAAAACAAATTGTAATACTACCCTAATTGGAGAGAAGATAGAACAAGTCTTTCGGATCTCGCGCTTCGCGTTCGATGGTAATCTCTACTCGCGCTCCGCGCTAAGTTAAGAATTTACCTCGCGCTACAAGCTCGGCCTATGCACCTCCCTACAGTTGTGTAAAAAGCTTGTGAAACTCAAAAGCGATATGTCGACTAATTTAGTTTGATGAGTGTGAATTCTCTTTTGTTGAAGCTTCTCCGGCTTTAACGAATACATTCTCATCGCGTGTTTCGTGCTGCGCACTCGATGAAGTTTGTCCAAAACGATGGAAAAGTTTTGTTGCCCAATCTTTTTCACTTACTGTGTAGTTTTTCTAGAAATTCCATTTTTTAATTTTTAATTTTATTTTTACGATTGAAACAAAAACTACGCGGCCAATGGGAAAAGTTATCACAAATTTAAAGATATTTTTCGGGTGAACAACTTTTCTTTATCAACCTTCTGTGTTAGCATTAGTCATTTCTTCAAAAGTTCTATAATTTCATTTTTATAGGTATTTTTCCTCTTTGAAATAAAAAATACATATCCTGTTAAAGAAGTTGGTAATATATATGAAGATATTTTCCTGGTAAAGAAGTTGCTTCTATTTGGTTTTTCCTAATCTTGTGTCAATTGTCCAAAAGTTAGTTTTTTCATTTTTTATATTCTTTGTTATAAACGGAGCAAAAACTATTTGTTCTATCAAAAAGTTAATTTTACCAAATTTGTAGATCTTTCCTTGGTGCACAATTTTATTTTATTTATATTTTCCCGCACACCACATAGTTTGACCAAAAAATGAATCTCTCCATTCTTCATTATTTTTTGTACGACTAAAATTTGAATTTTCGAATGCCACAACTGTGACTATTTTGTTATTCACAGAAAAAAAATCATAAGGACAAATTGTTTTACTTTTTACCTACTACAAGAAACCGTACTCAGAATTTTTGAGTCTTGGAAAAAAAAGTCCAAAAAAAGTGTCAAAATGCTCCCCCTCTTTCAGTTTTGATCCAAAACAGCTGGTCAACGAACGCGACTTGTATTTTAGGTTCCTGAAAGTGGATGCCAAAGCTTGATCGGATATCATCATTTTCTCGAAAGTTATCGAGTTCACAGATTATTTTCTATTATTTTTTGTGCGATAAAAATTGGAATTAAGATAAGGAATGAAATCAGTTTGTTTCTGTTAGCATAAAACAAGCAATGAGTTCTAAGACTGATCTAATAACTATCCCTGCCTCCTTCTCATACACATCTTTTGCTCGACATTTCTCATGTCAATTCCACTTTCAAAGTTCTGCATATCAAATCTCTATTTTCTAGTAGTACGGCGAGTTATCATGACTTATCATTATCATTACTTAAACTTTCAGAATCTAATAAAGATCACTTTTTTGAAATGCTCAAAAGTAAGAATCAATTATTCATTAGAATCCGAATTTTTCAGAATATGTTCATAATTATTCATACTTTGACTTTGTAATTTGCGAAAATATTCAGTATTTATTCATCCGGGAAACATGCAAAAATGTTGAACAAATTGCATTTACAAAAAAAAGTATCTCCGAAATGAAATTTTTTTCTATGTAATTTTGCAATATACTCTAGACAGTATCTCACGAAAATTTTAGAGTGGACCATCAATACGTTTTTGAGGTATGACAAATCATGGAGGACCGTGTTACTTCGAGCGCGACTACCACGAGCATGCGAAGTCGAGTACGTTGACTAACGTTTTCGTGGATATTTTCCCAAAGGCTTCCAGTCAATCAACTTTGAATGAGAGTTAGCTACACTTTTTAGGAAATTCTGTTAAATAAATTATGTTTACCAAATTCGTTTTATGCATAAGCAATGTTTTTATCGGAATGAAATTTGTAGGGAACATGCATATAAC
>WSXT02244106.1:0-15440 GCA_011762715.2 Neuroterus valhalla | reverse complement strand
GTGACCCACTTTTTTTAAATTGAAATAGTGAGAATTCACTAGGAAATAGTGAAATTCACTATTTCAGATTTAGAGAGATATTAGATGTAATTCTTGTCAGAAGGTAAGACATACCTATAAGTTTTCAAAAATGTTTCATCATACAAAATTACCCTTCAAATTGTCCAAAAAAGGAAAAAAATTAAACATGATTTTAAATAACTTGAAAGAATAGTTTATTTGTATTGTAATGCAATTATTATTGTAGACATATTCACATTTAATAAACTTAAAAATATGTAGAACTGGATGTTATTTTATTTACATTTATAGTTGTATGATACCTGTTAGCAATGCAAAAATATGCGAAGTGTCTCTTGCATAAAGTTATCAAAAAAGAAAAAAAAGAGTATAAAATAGTAATCCTTCATTTCGCAAATAATTATTTTTACACTTTACTGTAATTAATATGAATAGTAAAAAATGTCTTATATTAATCTTGGAAGACATTTTTTCTGTTCAGTTCAAAATCGAACAATCCAGATTTTTGTTTTCACCTTGATCACTATCTTAACATTTAGGGCTGGTTATAGATCGGGGACCACGTTTCAAGCTAGTTTTGAGATCAAATATTTTGAATTATTATTTGTTCGCAACAAGTGTGAAGAAACGGAATCAAGCTGAAAAGAAAACGTCTAAAATGAACATTTTAAAATTATTATACCTATACACTTTTAATTTGTGAGGTTCTGGATCAGAAGATTATAAATAAAGTTTTGAAAATTCCGATCTCCAAATCGATTCAAGACAAGTCAGGGAATTTTGTTAGGTACCGGGAAAGCCAGTGAAAAGTTCAGGATTTAGAAGAAGAAAAAGAATGCAAAAGTCAAGGAATTTTTATGAGAGCCCTCCAAATATCTCTCAAAATTGTTGCCCAAAATGTGTAATAACAAGGAGGAACAGTAATTGAAAAAAATGATTTAAAAAAGAATCGGGCATTTTCATCACTTTAAAAAAAAATTATTAGAAAAAATAAAAAATAAATTCCAAGTACATTTAACAAGAATTATTTGTTATGAAGATTAGCAAAATAATGTTTAGTCTCATGCATTTAGTCCATGGGTTTTTCCTCAGTACTCGCCAAGTTGAACCTAGCTGGTAATTGAGTGAAAATACCGTATAAAATAAACTCCATTTCTGAAAGAATCTTGAATAAAAATGTTTCAGGGACAAATTTCTGGTCTTTAAATATTATAATGGTCAGGAAATTATGAAAGCAACCCTGGATCTTATTAAAATCGTATAATTTTATTGTAAATATCGCAACTGACATAGGAGTAACTATATACATTCTCCAAAAAAAAATTAAAATCTAAATTAATTTAAATTTAAATTTTTTAAATTTAATCGCGTTCCGCTGGTCAACTTAAAATAATTTTTATAATTCCAGTTTCACTCTACTCGACTGAATTACAAACTACCCCTGTTTAAAATCTCATTTCTCAAAATCTCTCAATTCGATCGGAATATAACAAGTTCTGCCCTCCACTTTGTCACCTTGCGGCACATCATCTTCGCACTGATTGCTTTCCTTTTTTTCTTTTTTGTGCAAACTCAGTTCTTTCCTCGCGCCACCCTGGGTATTGCAGCTGGGCCTACAAGACAGGGATTCGTTTCTTTCAGTGAATTTATTGTTTAGCATATGAATGGTTCGTGTATGTACGGTGAACCCTTTGGCATATTGTAAAGAATTGAATAAAGTTTATAAGGAAGCAGAAACCTGTCCGCACTTGTGTTGGTGTGCGTTTCGGTATGGACTCAAAACCGAGTTCAAACCGCGCGGGCGTTCCTCAGTGTGTGAGCGCTTTGCCATCTCAGTTTTTACGGGATGCGCGATCACACACAATCAAACATGTGTAAATGGGTCTCATACATGTGTGGTGCGGCTTACACACACACACGCACACACATCAACGAGCCAGGTGGTTTATTTCGAACCGTGGGACTCTTTAAGAGGATGGTTGCACCACACATCGACACGAAAACACCACGCGTGATGGGCTCGCGCGTCCTTCCACATATTCACACACATCGGCACATCTTCCCCGCGGTTGAATGGAAAACAGGATTTATTTTCTATGGGGGCACACTACTTTTATTGTACACTCTTATTCGATCGAACATAACGTACCTTAGAGCTCTTTCCTTCCACAATTCTTTGATCAAGTTTTTCTCTCTCTCTATCTCTCTTTCTTCCTTTCTCTCCCTTTTTCAGGTTCGGATTGGCCCATGGGAGATCCCGACAGACCGGTTGGGCCAAAGTCAAAAAATGAGGTTCAAAACAATTTTTAGGTTGCTGGTCTTAACCGATCTTGGAAGATTACATTTTCAGGAATAGTTTCAACTCTTGTCCTGATGCAAATTTTGACTTCAAATTTTATTTATAATCTTTCTGTAAAGAATGCGGATTAAATAAATATATATCTTTGTTAAAGAAAACGGTAAATTCTTAAGAACAATCTACAATGAAAAAAGCGGATTTTGAAGATCAGTGGATCAATAAATTTTGTCTATAGAACCTACATTTAGAAAGTAGGTCAAACTTTTCGTGTCACTCAATCTTTATTGAAATTTTTGTTTCCATCAAGTTTTTGAACGCTTGAATTTCGAATAGATTCTGACATTTTTGAAAATTTATGTCTGAAAATTGAAATAATTAATTTGTTGAATTTTATGAGCAAAATTTTATATTGCAAAAGAGAATGTTACCAAATGAATATTTTCGTACTTCAAGAAGTTTGAAGCCTAAGTGTGAAATATGTAATCAATTGAATTGATGCAACTAGAATTAAGTTAGGCGCTTGAAAACAGTAAAAACTTTCAATTTGGCAATTTTTTTATTCTCTAAGACAAGTTACGGCCAAGGCCATAACACACTCATTCGATTTCTACCTTATCGACGTTTAGTTTTTCCAAACTGGTGTCCACAAGAAATGAAATATCGAATTGAAAATTTGACAAATTAACGATAAGCCGAT
This sequence comes from Neuroterus valhalla, assembly GCA_011762715.2. Taxonomy (NCBI): domain Eukaryota; kingdom Metazoa; phylum Arthropoda; class Insecta; order Hymenoptera; family Cynipidae; genus Neuroterus; species Neuroterus valhalla. The sequence continues at coordinate 12,423 of WSXT02244106.1, read as the reverse complement.
AGAGAATGTTTGCTTTTTGAATTTTGTTTGATTCTAAAAAAGGAACATACAAACGTTTCTCATGAGTTACAGCAACTGGAATGTAGATTATTTGTAAATATTAAATATTAAAGTAATCAATTTTTGAAAGAATTTTAGGGAACTGTGTATTCTCAGTTCTTAGACGAAAAGATGAAGTTATTGGAAATCTGTCGTCTACTTTTGGATTGGCCAAAATTTTGTTTCATTCGTATTACTTTTAGTACAATATTTCCTAATTAAATGTGAATTTACAGAAATTCCGTTCCAATTTCATAATTTTATGATAAATTACGGAAAATCCAGTATCGTAATAACTTCTATAACTTCAGAATATACTTCTAACAGTGTAATCTTTAACAATAAATTTTTTAACTGTTTCTTTTATAATGCACTTATTAAAAAGTTTGAGTTAGACTTTCGAAAAAAGCCTACAAAAACAATCAAATACGTTTCTATACAAAATCTGGCTCCGAATTTCACAAAAAGTTTCTGAAAAAAATTTTGTTTTCCAGTTGGTTATAACATTGGCAACATAGCATGATAGCATAACATAGCATTAGTTACAAACTTTTAATGATACTATTGAATTTAAAGTGTTCAAGTTTGGACAAATTATATATCAACTACGTAATGATTAATTTAGAATATAATCAGGCTATAAAAGATTTCAAAAATAATTTTAAAAAAAATATTTGTGATTGCAAAGTTTTAACAATTCAAAAGTATTCCATTTCGACCACGTTCCAAATGAAAATGTTGAATTTGGAAGATTTCCAAATTAAAAATTGTCCAGATTTGAGCGCCATTCGAACTTCTTCATTTTATGTATTTCGTGTTTGAACTTGTTCCAATTCAAATGCTTCAATATGAATTCAGGGTGTTCCAGATCTAGATTTCGACCTCAGAATAGGTCCTGCCCCTTTTCTTTCTCCGGCTCTCCCTTTTTATATCCCCCTCTTTTCTTCTTTTCTCACCCTATTTCTTTCCTGCTCTCCTTCCTCCCATCTTTCTTCCTTTCTTTCTTTATCTGCATTCGAAGCGAATTAAAATAGTTGACCTGGCCTATGAGAGCACATATAACACACAAAGCCGACGAGACGCTGCAGGGAGACAAAGAGTATACTATATCCAAAATCCATTCCTTTTCAAGACCCGGGAGCCAAATCGAGTCCGGTGGAATGGGAGAGGGATGCGAATTACACAAAGAAATTCTCTTCCCTCGATTCGCTTCATCCCCTGTGTTTTGTAACCGTTTCTAACAACGGTTGTGTGTGATATCAAAAAATAACGTATTTGATTCGTTTGTGCAAGTTAGGACTTGCTGAAAAAGTGAGGGAAAGCGGGACGAGGTGGATTTATACCATTTACCTATTGGAGAGTGTGTCAGGGTGCGATAATAACAGTCGTTGCGCACCGGACACCCTTCGGGGCTTCCCCGTAGATAATGCGACCCTTGTTACTCTCACGGGGGTTCCCCGATCCTATTTCCTCTTCTAGCAGCATCGGCTTCCTGCAGCTTGTCCAAATCCACGTGGCAAGATCCTTTGTCCCAATACTTGCAAGGAATACCGCTTCAAAACAGAAAGTTTATTAATCTTTAATCTTCCTTCCTTTCTTCATTGCTTAATCCTACAGATTTTGCCAAGCCCTTCACTAAATTGGAAGTCCTGTTTGGAACTGGGGTTTTCATTTTTCAGTCAAAAACACAATTACTACTTGTTATGTCAGTGACTCTTCTTCGTTCTCCGTTCTCTGAGAAATAAATTAGGGATTAGTTAACAGAAAAATGTCATAATACAATATTTGAAAGTATTGAGTGTCACTAAAGAAATGAGCAATCGAAAGAAATATTCCAACAAATAAGAACATATAATGGGATTGGATTATCGTGAACCCGGGCTAAGTGGCGCATGTGGGGGAAAGCGGCACACCCTTGATTCTGCGCTTCGGACTGCTATACTTGCTTCTCCTAGATAAAAAATAAGAACACTCGCAAAAAGCGATTGTAAACCTTCAATTGAAAAACGTAGAACCATTATTGCGTTTTAAATACAAAATAAAACGTGCACCGCTTAGCCCTGGTTTACGGTAATAATCAAATTCGAATACTTCAAATTTGGAAAGTCCGTAAGTCAGTTAAAAGATCAGGAAATGTCACATAACGGTCCGTAAATAAACTGACGGAACTTGAACAAGATTTGAAATATTTTACTGAACGACCCCGCGGCCCGAGCGTTCCTTATGAGAATTGGAATTTGAGGAAATGGACCCAATCCTACATATTTTGTAGTTCTGCAACATAAATATATACAATCGGGACAATTTAATGGAAAACTTTATCGCATCCCAGTTTTGAAAGGAAACGCGAGGGAACATTCATTACAATTGAAGTGCGCATCCAAAAACAACATTTATTTATTCCGTTTAAATTTATAGTTGAATCTGCCACCTAATACAGCTGGAGCAAGAAAATTGATTACATTGACCAAGGATTAGATCAAATCAACGTTTGGTAACAAAATTCTTTATTAGATTTATTGAGCTCTGCTTGATTTGAATTTAAACAACCACATTCTGAGCATCAGCATTAACATCACACAACTCGTCCCTTCTTCTTTGAATGATCAAATTGATTTTTTGTATTTAGAAATATTTTGTTACTATATTCAACAAATTTTACGGAATAAGATACCAGAATTATCTCGAGCATTAAAAAATCTTCCGAAAAATTGAACTGAAACACGACAGTAAAGTTTATTCAATCAACCAACGTTTAGTTTGTTTGTTTTGGGAACCAATTTATCTGATTCCCAGAAAAATGTCGATTTTTCAGATACTCTTGTTTTTATTCGTGATAAGTGTAATTTAAATGTACTTTATGGGAACTTTACGGTAATCAGAAAACAAAAAGAATACAAAGAAAAAAGTTTGCTATACATTTTTAAAAAATATCATTCTAAACTCCAAAAATGCTGCAATTTTTTTAAGGAAATTCAATAAAATTATGGAGTAGGAAATTACATTTTTTTGAGCTAGGAACGAATTATTTTCTCATCTCCCTAATATCTCATTTATTACACAGGAACAATCTTTTTATTCAACTGTTCCTATTCAGATTTTTATTATTTCTAGACATTCATAAATTTTAATATCATACTTCTAATTGCAGAAGAAGAACATCTTTGTATTCTGAGTCTCTTTAAGAGTTAAAAATAAAGCGCAGTTTTCAATCATAACTTTTAACACAGAAACAAATTCATGATATATGGATTTTCAATTATGTGACAGCAACATATTCAAAATTTTGGCTAAACAAAAAATTGGATACCTAGAATTCTAGATATTACATCACACTATCTGCTTTATCAATAATAACTGAAAGAGAATTGACAATCTAATATCTATTTTTCCTGATAAGGAATTGAATTTACGCTTCGAGTGTTTGAATAGATCTTATCTCAATTAAATTGTTGGTTTTGTCTCATATCAATATCCGCTTTTCGGATGATAAATCGACGATTTGAATACCTATTGAAGTGATAAATATTTACTGATTGAAACCAGTCATTTCGTACATTTTTTAAGGATACAACAAAAGTCGTTCAAAAATTCGAATAAAATGTAAGGGGCTATTCGGCTTCGGAAATTTTGTTCGAATATTAGGGAAAAATAAAATAAAGATTCCGAGTATGAAAAATTAAATCAATATTTGCAATATTGCGGAGATCCTAACATTCAGCGACTGAAAAAGTTTCAATCATCGCCGGAGACATCCGCAATCTTTCATACCTTGAAAAGTCTTCGCGAATCCTGAAAAAATCCTAGAGAGTCCTTATGAAATACATCAAGTCATATTGAGAGACATCTCAAATCGCTAATTCCAAGTTGAGAATTTGAGATCGCGGAATTAAAAGGACTTCAAAAGTGAATAGCCCTGCGATAAAATGTGATATAATGCACGTTCCTAAATTCAGATCTATTCAGATCAACGTAGCCTTTATTAAACTACTTTTTTATCTGCTTTTCTGCCGCGATCTGCTAAAAAATCAACTTCTCTACATGCCGCTACGTACCATACTAAACGTAAAAAAAACAGGTTTAATTTTCGTCACGTTGTAATTGCTATTAGTAAAACTTGTAATTTAGAAAATATTATCAGGTTCACTTCCAGTCAAAAAGACTACGTACCGACATATTACCATTACTGTGGAAATTGTTGCTTGCATATTGCAACATGCAAGCGATTGAGACAAAAATATTGGAAACATTTTTTAATTCTTTTTGTTGAAAGAAATGTTTTTGTAAAATATATGTAATCATTCAGTTTCCATGAATTTTTTTTTGAAATATATTTCTATTATATTAGGTACATTTAGGAAATATACTCAAAATTATTAGGAAATATATTATATTAGGTGTTATTTTGATTCAAGACGAGATAGAATTAAATTTTCGTAATATTTATGTAATGTCTTCTTGAATAATTGAAAAAATTCTTTCATCCTGGCACATTTTATAAATTATTCTGACAGGTTCAACGTACATAGAGCAAATAAATTCAACTCTCATTCAACTAACTAAACAATGAATAAATATCTCGTTTTCCGGTCCGTTAGACTAGACTAGACACACTAATAATGAACAAAAATAATTTGTTCCAATATTCATCATTTCACGATCTCTATTTTTTAGAGGAATACAAAAAAATGTGTACCTGTCCTTGAACAGTCTCATAGTTTAATGCTAGAAAGGAATTGTTCGTGCATCCTTCGCGGTTCAAAATAAAAATTCGACGGAACGGACGTCCAGACTTTAGAGAGCCCAGTCTAGTATTAAAAGAGGTTGAAAGCTGAAACTAGCAGGCCAACTGGTATGGCTTGAGGTCTCGATTGTATTTTGTACGCACTGCTAGCAGCCTTCTGTCTCCAAGATAATCGCTTGCAGCCACCCTCTAAAAACTCGAGTAAGGACAGATTTGGATGTTGGTTGTTTTTCTCTTTTCACGTCCTTGCTGAGAACCGCTGTCTGAAAATAGTCTCCTTCGTCACAGTACAATCACGTAATTCGTACTTTCATAATGTCTTTGTTTCTGAAAAAAAATAACGACCAAATAATCAAAGATGTACAACAAAAAATTCATTTTTCGCATGTTTGTTCCAAATAGTACTCATAATTTAGTTCAGGTTATTTAGGAATCACCTTTAGGTCACCTAGTACCAAGAAAATACCAAATGTATCTTGAAGTTTAAAAAAATAAATGTAAGAAGATGAAAACTCTCAGAGTTTGTGTTGCATGAGAAAAATAATGTTGACATTTTAAAGAAAGAAGCATCTTTAGCGCCTGAGAGCTTGTAAGTTCCTTGAAGGTCCAGATCCAGAGTAACGGTATCAGATCAGAAGATTACTCGAGGAAGTCCAGCAGGCCGGGACGAGTGCAATTTGATCGAATACCACAAATAATGCCCACATCCCCGCCTGCCGAAAATTCGAATGTCATTGTCCTCTCTTTTTGCTTTCAATGAAGATTCCTTGATGTTGGTGATTTCCGCCAGAAACTGCAGGTTACTTATGCTCTTTGTATATTGTAGAATTTCTCTCACGTCAGCTGGAGGATGAATTTCCTGCATATCGATAGGCCGGGACAAGTGCAATATTAAGAAAATATGAAAGCGAAACATTGTCACGCATCTCGACCTATCTTTGATGCAATTTGATAGTTTTTTGTTGTTGCTGAAGGAACTTAAAATCTTAGACACTTACAGGTTCGCTTGAAACCAAAACGCGAAGCGTAAGCAAAATCGCTTTTACCTTTGCTGGGACACGCACACAGGAGCATTGAAAAGGAAGCAAGCCCTAAACTCCCAAAGTCCAAACTAAACTATGGAGCCCTCCGATGTGGCCTTGGCGGTCAGTCTCCAAATCGGAGAGGCTCTCTTCTACTTCGAATCACAAATCATAGACCGTTAGTTCCAAATTTAATAATCCTTTACCTGAACGCTTCTTTGAAATGCTTTTGCAGGCCACATTTTCCTAATCTTCGACAAACTTGCGCATGCTTATGAAATCCAGAAATGGAAGTCTGTGAACGTCGAAATGGGAATTAGATAATTGGAAAAATTACACTAAACTATCTAAATTTTACTTCGAATTCAGTTGATCCACAAAATTATTATGTAAACTCAAACATTATGAATTATTTAAACAAGGAATTCTGATTACATTTTCTTAAACACTGATAATAAGTTTGATGATGGAGTTAAAATCACATGAAGAAAATATAAATAATTTTTCTTTTTAATTTACAGTAAACAAGTAGCAGGAACAGATAACGAAATGAAAAGGTTCTGCACGTTTTTTGACGGAAAAGTCTATATTGTTCATGATTATTCCATTCCTTTGAGAATTCGAATACTTCTTTCAATATTTCTGGTTTATAATCAAATAAGGTATATTGTAGTGATATTTGTGACCATTGATTGGAAGAATTTTAATAGAATTCAATTAAGAGAAACTGTTTGTTTTAATCGAACTTGAGATATATATTATAATAAAAATTATATATTTTTCCTTTGTTATATGGAATGAACTATGAACTAGTTTATTCTTCATTCATCACTTACATTACTTATTCTTTAATTCATTCATTAAAAATACTTTGCCTTTTCAACTTGAATATTTTATTCTCAAGAAATTTATGTTCTTTAGATATTAATAATCAAAATGTCCCGGCTTACCGAAAATATTTTGTCTGCGCAAAATCAAATTCTGGCAAAAAGTAGAGACGCCCATTAATAAAACTCAATTTCCACATTTTTTTTTGAATGAAGATTAGGTTATACAATTGCAATTACTTTCAATGCATTAAATTGTTCAAGTCCCTTTAAGTTGTTATTGGGACAAGGGACATACTATATTCTTTTGAACATTTTGGTCTTGGTTGACAATTCAATAAAGATTTATTATTATTACCATTTGAGGTTTGAAGCAGGTATTATTTTAAAAGAATTTAAACATAAAACAATACAATCAAAAATAAATTGTCAACTCTTTCACGAAAAAAGAAACATTAGATATAATATCTCGCATAATATTCTACTTGTAACATATAAATCCTCTTTTGGTAAGACAAATAATTGAATACTCTTAATATCAGTAAAGAGATATGTATCTATTTGACTTAATAGAAATATTTTTTTTCTTATATTAAACAAAATTTAGTTAATTCAATAACAAAACCGGTAACTCAAAATGTGGTCCACCGTATAACTGTAAAACGCGCTGAGATTTGATCAAATAATCAGGTACTTCCAAAATTCATTCTTCTTTAAAAGTTTATTTATGGATTTCAAAAACTTACTTTTAATTTAAAAAAAAAACAATAGAAATTGATTTGAGATAAGTAAAACGTTGTCATGCTTTATTTAAAATTTGAACACAGGGATTAGGTTTCGTCTATTTAAATGACTTCGAATTTTCCCGACATTTGAATCCCCCTATTCTAGTTGGTCACGTTTTTATCCACATCTTATTTATAATTTGGTAAGTCATACTTTAAGTAGCGGACTCGCATTCGTTTCCCCGCATAAGCACGTGACGTCATTTCGTGGAAGTATCGGGTGCTGTAATCTCACAATATCATAAATATTTAGAATATGGTATATCTAAAACAGACAAAAAATAATAAGTAGACTCGTTAAGTAAAATAATGCCTCATACCTTCACTTTCTTTGTTTAAAAAGGCTTCAAGATTTATTTTTGACAAATGAACAAAAACTATTTGTAAATATATGTATCGCAGCTAAATTATCAACCATAGACATATTAACATTTGTCAACTATTATCGTTCTTGCATCAGCCTGAAAATGCTTTAAAATTTTTTGCACTAAATCTTGAAGAATTACTTGAAAGCATTATAATGAAACAGTTTATTGATGAAAATACTTATCTTGGCTCTAACAGCAATTAAGGACTTAATCCATGATGAGTCACGTGACCCAAATAATCGATTTTCTTCTTTGCAACAACTCACGTCCGTACCGAATGAAATCTAGATTTCAAATTTGGGGAAAGACTCAGAAAATAAAATACGTTTATACACAACATTTGGTTCAAAATTTCGAAGAAAATTTCTATAATATTTTTTTCCTTTCGGAATTTGGAAAAAAATGTGCACAAACCCAGCTTATTCTTTTCTAAGGCTTGTCCTAAAATTTGGATTCTACACCTCATTCGGTGCAGACATGAGCTGTTGCAAAGGAAATCGATGATTTGGGTCACGTGACTGATGTATCACATGGCCTTAATAACCAAAAAATTCTTTGTCACAAAAAATGTTGCAAAAATACAAGAAAAAAAGCTTAACCAATAACCAAACATCACAATATTAATGTACTTTTAACTAAAAATTTTGTTATAAGTATTATCTCAACCTAAAATTGTTGTTACACACGAAGCAAATATTCCACACAAATGAAGTTTTGAACAATACATATGGATAATGAGTCAATTTTATATTCAGAATCAAATCGAATAAATCACTGTGAAAATCACACATCTTTGAATTTGCGATACAAAACTATGGAATCCAGGATAAAAAATTCTGATTTTCAATAATAAAAGTAAATATAAATTACTCGTGCCTTCAATTGAAATTTCATTTACTTCGTATCCAAAATGTTAGTGCATAAGCTATGTTTATGACCAGTTCAGATTCATTTCGAAAATTTCTTATAGAAATATGATCTTATCGAACGGTTCACACAATAACGTTCTAAAAATTTGAGTACGTTTGATGATTCTCATAGATACTCATTAAGTCACCGGGTACTAGTAACTTGAAACTCAAATCCCCGACAAAGAAAGTGTTCCATGCAACGAAAACCGTTAATTTACTCAACGTAAACATATGCCTCTTCCGCTCTACAGAGGACACGGCATGTTTCGCGCCTCCTGAGATTAGCTTAGCGATGTCAAACAAAAAACCGAAACAGAAGAACGTACACATTGCCTTTTGTTACCGTTCTTCTTCTACGCATCAGCGAAGGCACCGTATCTTTCCTCTCTCTCTAAACATCAATAACTCCTCAATGACTCAATCGCGTAAATCTCTTCTTACTTAATAATAATAATAATAATATCAGCAGTTTATTTCCAATCAGATAAAAATCTAATATTTGAATTATCAACACTACAAAAAAACGCAAAATGTGTACAATGGTCATTCATCTATCACATTTTTCGTCAGACACCCAAATGCCATTTGAATCCTTTGTTCGCGCTCTTTGTACAATGTGAAGTCGTAACAAAACGCTCGAGAATCGATTAATGCGAGTGTTTCAATTTCAAATTCAAAATTGTATAAAAATAGCTAGCCTAACCAAAATTGAGGCCAGTTCATTTGACTTTTAATTTAGAATATGTTAAGTCCATGAAAGGCACCCAGATTAAATGTAGGTTATACTCTACCTGAATAAACACTGATCAGTCACGTAGAGTCATAGACTACGGTCCCATTTCTCACATAACATTCATCATTTCTCACTTCTTGAACATTCCAATACATAATTTGTAAGAAATCCCAAGTTTCGACATTTCCAGTATACTGATTTCGAATATGGCTTAGTGTTTATGTTAATCCTCCTGAAAGAATTTTGATTCTCATGCGGACAATGTTGGCTGGCCTCGTGGCGCGTACAGAATTACGGATAATTAGAATTTTCGTCTTTTTAACACAAGACTGTCCGCCAAACTCGATTCACTACACATCACTGAACAAATAGAACGAATGTCTCCCGGCACTGTTTTCTTGTTGATGACGCGGGACGCGGTAAGTTCAGGTTCCTTTGTGTGGCCGGGTCATACGACTCACACGCGTTGAATTTTCGGTCATTCGGAAGTGGCGCAGCGACGAGAAACCGAGACCGGCCGCACCGGCCGTAAAGACGTGTCGCGCGTAGCGTTCTCGAGCAAACTGGTGAGCACGACCAGGTGTCCCGCCTCTTTATTCCTTTCGGGCCCGGGAGCGCATGAAGCCCCTTGTTGAGGTGCCCATACCCGAACCCGTCAACCCGTAGTGGGGATCCTTATTCTTATTTAACAGCAACAAAATGGGGCCAGAAGCCTCCCTTTCCTTCCTCCTTCATCCTTTTTTTGCTCCACGCTCGCCTCTTCCTTTGTCGTATATCGCCTGCTCGCGCACACGAGGATCCCGCCAAAAATTCTATCAGCTGTCCTGGATTTTGTCCTCCTTTTTTTTCAAGCTCGATGCACGTATACGCTGTTCTGAGATAAATAATTCTCAGCCAGGTAGGTGCCTGGTGTGCCTGGTAGGCCCTAATAGACAATAGCAACCAGTTGATACCAGTTGAATCTACAGCGTAACGACACCTAAGATAATTAACGCTTCACCCTGAGACGGGTGCTGCTGGTTAGACTTTAGCAGGCGTTACAGGGTTGCGATCAAGGTCAAAGTCGTTTATCCCAATCCCAATGATCCCAATCTTTTCCGAACGATTTCGAGAAAGATAGATTTAGAGATGCATAAATCAACTGAACTGCCAACAGAATGGTTAAATGGTATGCAAAATATATATTTTGTTCAATCTACTGATTTTAAGGGGAATGAGGACCTTATCACATCACTATTATTTTTAATTATGAGGAATACATATGGAATTATGGATTATAGCCATTATAAGCTTCTCAACTTTTTGGGGCATACTTTCGCCTAAAAAATATAGTTTGTTTAATATATTTAAAAATTTTGAAAATGCTACATGTTTTTAATTGAAGAGAGGGTTCACTTAAGTCCTATAAAAAGTCCCACTTAATTTTTTTGCAGGAAATTTCATGAGTCCTAAATAATCTCCGGTACAAAAGTACTAGCAAGCCCTTTTTTTCTTCTGAGTTTTTTGCAAGTGCTGATGAGATATATGCCCCAAAAAAGTAGGGTAACTTCAAAATATGTCCCTGTAAATTATTTAGGAATTGCAAAATTTCTCTCATAAAAATTAAATGGGTCTTATCCTTTTTTTCAGGTTCAATAGAGTGCTGCTAAAACGGTCTTGAAATTTTTGAGTACTTCAGTCCTATTTCAGCCGTATTTTTTTTTTTACGTCACTCCCGTTAGCACTATTGAGAATTACGAAAAGAAATTTACTTTTCCAGTATCTTTATACTATGAATTATTGATGACTTATTAAATTTTCAGCGGAAAAATTGAGTAGTATTTTTTAAACGAAAGAATTTTTTTTTAGCATGAACTTTACCAAAAAAAAATCCGTTTTCGTACTAAATTTAATTGATTCAAGAAATTTTGTATATGTCTGATGACATATTGAACTAGATCGACCAATTAGGACCTTCTTCCTGCATTTAAATATTTCCCAGAAAATTTTCATTTGTAATTTATTTGTATTTTTATGGCGGAATGATAATTCCGAGGATAATTCTATGGTACAGACTTGCAGGCTTTTTCTGAGCCTTTTTCTAGACGCATCGATTGACCTATTGACGAACCTTGCGTGACCTTCGATGACCTACTACTGCCGATTTATAAACTTTAAAAATTGGATTTCTTTGTCACATAAAAACTTTTTTTAACTGACAATATTACATCACTGCATTTGATCGCGTGTTCAAAATGCATCCATAAAACTATTAGCGAACCTTTCATGACCTTTCCTGGCCCGTCAATAAAGGTTTTTTTTTTATTTTAGTGCATATTTAATTTTCCATAATGCTGAAACTTTAAAACTGCTCGTAGTATGAAAAATTAGAAAAGACAAAAAAGTTTTCTTTTTCCGAAAATCATTTTGGAAAATTTGAATTCTCCAAAATGAGGTAATTATTTGAAACTCAAGATTGTTAAAGAAAATCGCTCTACATTTTGATTAAATGACCTTGATATTTTTTATCACGGGACTCTTCTAGACTTTTCAACTCAAAGTTTTCCAGGATGTCCAATCAGACATTTTTCGAACACTTAATTGCCCCTGAAAAACGACAGTTCAAATGTGCCGACATGTCCTTGAACCTAGTATGATGAAAATATCCTTCCTCTGTAAGATAGCAGAAAATCTATACTCATTTTCAACTTTTGCAGAAGTTGCAATTACCATTTTCATTTTATATTGTCTGTTCTTCGGAGCTTTGGAACTTCTTAAGCAGGGGCGGCGAATACGGGGAGGCAAGGTACTCTTTGACCCCTCAAAAAAGTTGGGGGGGGGGGGCTAATATTACAGAAATCAAAATCGATATTTGAAAATTCATTGTATTGTTCGATCAGTTGGTACCCATAGTCACTCGTAAGCACATTTTTTCCTAATACTTATCAATAATTTATTACTCACCCCCCCCCCTTTGGTTAAACTTCTCTTGAAGAATTTACGAGATTTGTGATC
>WSXT02244095.1:0-15440 GCA_011762715.2 Neuroterus valhalla | reverse complement strand
TTAATCTAGTTGATATTCTTCATGTTTGGTTTGAACTTAATTTTTGCGTACCAAAAATGTCCCTATTCCATTTATTTCTAACAATTTCTATTTTTATGGTTCGCATTTCAACCATTCTGTTGAAAAATTATATTTTTTGGTTGAAAATTGTATTTTTTTTTGGTTGATAAGTATTTTTCTTCATCAAAAGAGTAATTATTTAACATAGAATAATGTTAATTACAAAAATTAATGAACCTTTTTCGTTTTAGGTATAGCAAAGGGCTTCATTCTTTAATTCGCTACATGCTGGAACCGGACCCAGATCTACGTCCCGATATTTATCAAGTTTCGGTAATCGCCTTTCAGCTCCAAGGCAAGGAATGTTCGGTGCAAAATTTGCACGTAAGTTGTCTCCAATATTATTTTAAGCCAGAAATAAAAAAGTCAGAATTGTAACAAGACCTGGATGACCTGAAAAAATCATGGAATTTTGAAAAAATTACTGGAATTCTTGTCGTCGCGACTTCTCCCAAGTCTTACTAATTAGTTTAATACCTTACCGAAAATTTAAATTTTTCGAGTTGATACGAATTGTTTTTCTACTGATTAGAATAATTCTTGTCTCAAAATCCCCCTTCAGAAAATATGTGTGTCACGAGGTTCTTGAATGCATTGTTTTCGTTCTTGGCGATTCCGATTGGGTAATTTGGAAAACTTGGAAAAAAGAAAATTAGTCTGCGAGCATTAGAATATGTTGAATTAAATTAGAATTGAATTTTCAAACCGTAACTAGGTGATAAACTTGAAAGTTCTTTGAATAACTACAAATTTACATCTTCTCTAATTTGTCTAATTAAATATTGAAGTTATTCGTCATCTAAAATTTATTTTCACAGAAAGTACCAACTCCCACGATAGAAAGTTTGCCCTCTCCTCCGATGGAATCTGAAACTGTGAAGCGTTCTTCTTCTATAAAAGTCTCAAAACTGACTTCAGTGACTGCAGTGGAAGGAACATCAGTTACTCCGAGGCAAAGACCAAAGGGTCAAGGTGTTGCAACAGGTCCGATAAGTCTAAGTGGGCAAATCGTGGCTCAAATTTCTGGCCAAGGAAACCAATTACCAGCCCAAGGAAATTCAGTCTCGTATGTCCATATTAATCAACAGATCACGCCGATTAATGCTTCTCAGTATCTTCCTCAAAGTGTGCAAAATATTCCGAATATTCCTGTTAACACGCAGCTGCAGTTATCATCACAATCGCCCTTTTCACAAGTTCCACCTCACCTGGTTTCTCCGAGTCAAAATGTCTCTTTTGGTCAGACTTCAGCGCAACCATTTAGTCAATCGCAGAGCCCGCTGATCAGTCATTCTCCTTTAACGCAACATTCTCCAGTGACGGTTCAGGATAAAAATGCCTTTTATTTTGATGCGAAACCACTCGAAGGAATGTCTACTGACGATAATCTTCAGGCTCTCTTTCCTCCTTCAGGTAAATTGAACAGATTTAATTCATTTTTATGGGTAAAGTGATGATGTTGATATCGACATTTGAAGGCTCTTGAGTTGCCCCAGATCAAAGGTTTCCCCTTTCCACATCGCGCTCACCGCATGAACGCATTCAAGGTGGTAAGAGAGGGGATTGACGAGTGAGTTATTTACACCGTTGCTCACGCGTTGGACACCTCTGCCCCAGATAATTGGAAACGACAATTTCGAAGATTGTAGTTCAATTACGCAATTCTATTTCCATTTTCTACTTCTTTGTAAGTCATTTCTTGGCTCTTTCTCGTTCTCTCCAAACATACATCTCTCTCTCCTCTCTTCCAGCCTCTCCATTTATTCCTCACCCTGAACATCCTTATTCAAAATCCAATTATTTCCCTTTTCCATTCTCTCCCTTCTAATCCCTCACCTATACACTTCTCCAACACATCCAATCATGACTCGTGCTCATACCTACATACTTCACGCAACTTCTTAACTTCCATCATCCAATATCTCCATGCTTAGGGACCCGAACTTTATGCGAATCGCATAATCGCATGATTTTTCATAATGAAATATTACTTGAAATTACAATACATCGCATAATTTGAGCATTTTCGTCGACATAAAATCGTGTCCCTATCCATGCTCTTACCTCCTCTCTCATTGTTAATGTCGACACTATTCTATTTGATATGGTGTTTTATTTTTCTAAGTATTCTGGCTTGCCCTTTCCCTTGACCATCCTTAACCAGCTGTTGTACCTTGACCCCGAAATCTTTCCCCATCTTTCCTCCCCTTGCCATCATCTCTACCCCCATTCTCTGCCATTTACAACCCCTCTCTTACATGCCACAGTCAAACTTTCTTCTGCATCTTTCCTTCAATTTTGAATGTTACATGTTACCCTCCTCTCTTTATTCATGATCTCCCGGAAACGCACTTGAACAATCCTGCTTTTTTCCCCCTTTTTAATTTTTCTTCGAAGTTCCATGATCTCTCCAGTTGCCTGACCATTATCTTGTCTCCCTATTTCTTCCACCAGAATATAACTTGGACAGCTCCCACTCACCTCCATAAGCCATCTGAGAAATATCTCATGCAGACTCTATTCTCTTATTCTCCTTCAATTCTCAGCATTACACTCCATAACTCAACACTGAGCACACCAGCACCTCGAACACTCACATATACACTCTCATCCTCTAGTCGTCTTTAAACTCTCTCTTCTCTATACCTGACCTCACACTTGTCCCATTACTTCATTCACGCATTCTAATCTCTTTCTCTATTGCAGATCAGTTTATCTTCCTGATCCAACCAAAAACCTAGGTAGCAAAGCTCCTCCGCCAACTTCACCTCCTCGTTATTAATCTTCCATCCGTAATCTTCTCTACGCTTTCTTTTTCTGAACACTCTCACATACTCTTTGAACGCTTTTTTCATTAGGCTCACCCTCACGATATTACAAATAAGTCAAATCCTGATCTGAAATCCACGAGCTGATCTGAATCCCTTCCTACCACCTCTTTCCCTGTTTATCACTCCTCACTTCCTCCCCTCTTCGTCCACTTGCTCGACTGCTACCATGTACCTTTCTTTCTCCCATCGTCTTTCTCACTCAACATTATTTCGTAATCTCTTTCTCTCCTTTCAGTCCCTTGTTCTCGATTTCTCCTTTCCTCCATTTTTTATGCTCCATCATTCTGTCATCACTTTTCTTGCATGCATCGTCCCACAAACCTCTCCTGCCCCTTCTCCATTTTCTTTTGTTCTCTCTCCCTCGCTTACCTTATTAATCAATCTTTCAAGTTTTCCCAGCAACATGTCTACTACTCATTCTTCCAAACTTTTCACCTTCTCGTTTACCTTTTTTTCTTAACATTCTTTTGAATTTTCTTTCCCCCACTGCACTTTTTTCTTTCTTCTCTCCTTTCTTTCCTCCCTTCTCCTACCGCGTTTCGGGCATCTACCTCCCAAAGTCACCATCACCGGAAAGTGCACGGAGCTTATCTCATTGCCCACCTCCATTCTAACCATCAGTTTTCTTCCTCTTTCTTTTGACAGAATGTTCTCTACTTTGGTGTACCCTTTGCCTGTGAACGTCGTTTCTCCTTCCTTATTAACCTTAGTATTGCCATAACAAAAATCTGCCCGCTTCGCGGGCACATTCTCATCGCGAGCTTCGCTCGCAAGTTTCAGCGCGCCTACGGCGCGCGTCCGCTGCCAAAACTTGATTTCCGGCTTTAGGGGGTCTCGAAACGTAGAGATCCGTTGAAAAATTCAAGATGTAAAAATTTCAGACGATTCTAATACTTTCTCAATCATGAATGATGAGAATGTAAAAAAACTAACCTACCTCTCCTAATAGATTCAATAGTGTTTTACTCTCCCGATCTACTTTCCTGTGCCTTGACTGTCTCCTTTACATCTTGCTGTCTTCATTTCATACTTCGCCCCCTAACTCTTCGGTTCAGGCATTCGAATCTCTCCCTGTCAATACGAATTCCTCACTCTTTTCCTCCATCCATTTGTTTATTACTCTTCAACCTCGCCCTATCCTCTGCTTCTGTAAACACTAACCATAGCCACTTTTCTACGTCTACTCTTCTAACCTTTACTCCTTCAACTTTTCCGTCTCTCCCGTCCGCTCTCTCATCTTCGACCAATTCCCTTATAACCCCCGATACCATACTACCCATCCTTCCACCCCTCTCGTTTCCTTTTTGTGCTTCTTGCGTCTTCCATGCAACGGTAGCATTCGTTTTAAGCCTACACAATTTTTTTTCATCCGTTCACGTCTTATTCATCATCGCCACGTTTCATTTTCCCACCCTGATACATTCCAGAAAGCTACATTTCCTCCTTGTTTTTCGTCCTTCCCCTATTTTATCATCACTTCCAGTCCTTTTTCTCTTACTAAAAAGCCCGCTACTTTCTTCCTCTTAATTTCTTCTCTATCCTCTTTCCTGTCTTGTTCCCTCTGTTCTTAGCTCTTCTCACTCTTCGTTCCAGATCCATGCTACCCCGTTCACCTATAATATGTATCTGCCTATTCAGACGTTGACCCCGCTCCTACTCTATCCATGCTCTCCGCTCGATCATCAGCTTTCTCTTTCTCTCCCTTCATGTCAAGCCCGTCATAGAATTGAGAGATAGAACATGGGAGAATGCACGCGTGGTTGAACAAAATTAAAGTAAAAGCAGAAGCGGAAGATGAAGATGAAGCGAAAAGAAAGAGGAATGTTTTTATCAAAGGACTAAGAATAGAAAGTGAGTCGGGAAAAAGAGAAGTGAAGAAGCTGATAAATGAGATAGGGGGGGAAGGCGAAAGTAGAAGCGGAGAGTAGCGAGCGAGGAGGAGAAGAAAGAAATTATGGGTAGGAGGAGACACTGAGAGGAAGAAAATTATTAATGATTATTATTAACTATAATAATCTGCTAGTAATTAATGCATTTATTGACATTGTCGATATTAAAGATGCTATGTTTCGGCTCGATTGTCGCTTGTTTCGCGTTTTGTGACTTTTCTATCATGCCAATGTGACATTGCATTAGTTTCAAGTATTACCTCGTATGAAATATAGTTTTCCCTTTTGGAGCAACATAAAGTTGTCCCCGTTGCAAGGAAATTCTACATCTTGAATTTTCAAATGATTCATTTTCAACTACATTGCTCCTGCGTTATTTGTTCCCTCAATAATTGTTCTTCCGTGAATTTCGCTCGTGGACGAAACGGCCTGAAGGATTTAAGAGAGGCACTCGGCACGTCCACAGTCTGGGCTGACTTCCGCCAGTGAAGTATACTAAAAGCGCACCAAGCACTCAAGCGGGGAATTCGCTAATACACTCACCGCTTGCCGGGGGGCCAGTATCGGGGGTTGTGGTCCTCAGGCGATAGCAATCAGAGATCCAGCTCGAACCAGATTTGAAGCGACGACTGACTAGGCGAAGGTTAACACTCAGGACCGTATGTATAGTCTTGTGAATACGTGCGTCGCAAGTCTCCAAGTAAACAACTTCTATACTACGCATTACGGTACTGCCTTTTCAAGGCTGATGGGCTGTCGTGCTGCGTCGTGCGAGGCTCGGGGGGAGGGACAGAATCACTCAAGCATGAACAGCCGAGAAACTGACCTCCTGCCGATAGGCGCCCAGGCAAGCGGTGAGTGTGGGTGAACGAACTATTTGGTTCAAGATGCATCTTTAAAGGTTAAAAATTAAACTGTTGAGTCAAAAGTTTAACTTATTCTCCGAAGAGAATAATAATCATACCTTTTTAAGGATTAAAGACTGTTTTCTTCTTTCATACAAGAAACTCATTGCTCGCGAAGCGCGCAATTGATGATGCTAGTAAAGAAGTAATTTCTTAACTCTTTAGGAATAAGGGAATATAATTTTTCAGATCTCTGTTTCTAATCATTTATCGGCATGTTTCTAATTCAGATCTTGAATCCGTATGTTTATGTTTCTCAGGTTATCCAGATCCGTTCAAAGATGACTCTCGCTCGATGCCACCGCCAGCAAAAATCCCACCTCCCGTCGCATCGAAGCCAGGAATAACAAAAATTTCCCTGGTAAATCCGACGAATGCTGTTCCAAATGCGAAGCTAGGAACTCCTCAGTTGCCGATGAAATTAACGCCAAATAAACTAACACAGTCGATGGCTTCTCCTGGTTTACCAAAGCCCGTTTCACTCAAAACTGAAAGCTTGAGTCAGAATATTAGTTCAAGCAGTTCACCACCTGAAAGTCCAACATTGGCTTCTTCCAGGCACAGAAGAAACGTGAGCGATACGAGTGCATTCAATAAGTAAGTTTTCCTTCATTTATAATATGTCCCCTAAAAGCTTGCATAAACTCTGTTCAAAATTGACCGGGAACTTGATCATCAGTCGGATGGACATCCTGAACACGACGATTCATATTATATTTTTAATTTCCATAGAGTATTTGCGAATGAAACCTCGCAATTTCTGGCACCTTACGAAACTTCGGTCAAGCCTAGACCAGAGGATTGTTCAACTCCTGAGGTTCCAACTGAAATAAAGCCTGGAATTGGCGCTAGTGCATCGCATGTACGTGTTGTAAGTAATAAGGCGCACCATTTTTCTTATGTTCCCTTTGATTGATTTTTTGAATTTTTATCTCAGTAACTATGTCTTTTACCTATAATTCAAATATTCTGTAAATTTATATAGGCATGAAGAAAAACATAATGCAGGTATTTTGTTACAACAAAACACGTATTGTGCGCCAGAGCCGATACACGGCACCCCTGTCCCCAATGAGAGGTGCTGCTGTGTACACGCCTTAGTTTACCCCACTCTTTCTCCCTCACTTATCTTCTATACCCAGATTGTCACCAGCAAGAGCGGCTCTTTCTTTCCTACTCATAGCGGCTCTCACTAGCACGGAGAATTCTCTGAAGCTAAGCTAATAGTTTCCCCCACCCTTTTAGGGGTAAATAATGAGGGTAAATATGAAGAATTATGATTATTATTTTAGGCGTAGTACAAGTTTCGGCCAACTGTTGGCGCTGCGTGTCAGCCTCGCTACACCACACCCCGCTCGCCATAGTCCGCATCTATCGTTGTTTCACACTCGTGATTTTAAATCAAAACAGCGAAAGTGATAACAAATTTTTTCAAAATGAATCCGATGAAGGTAAATTGGAATAATCGTTGGTGTGTTGTTCCTGGATGTCCCTCGTTTTGACACATAAAACATCACCAATTTCCGAGGGACGAAAAACAAGGTTTCAAGGGCTTAGAAGCGGTATCTAACCCGCTCCTGACGAACCTAACCTATATTTCAGATTTTTAAACTTAAAATTTTTATCAATAAAGTTGATAAAGCAAGTGAGAAACATGCATAAAAATACGGAAGGTATAATAAAGTACTTAACACATATTTTGACACATTTTTTTACTTGTTTTATCCACTTTATTGGTAAATATTATCAATTAAAAAATTTGTCACATATGAACTGCTCATATATAGCACCCACACACGAAATATACAACACATTGATACTTTTAGTTCAAGTTGCGGCCAAATGTTGGCGCTGTGCTTCTTCATATTTCTACCATTGAGTTGAGAGGGCCTGGTGTATCGGCTCCAGCACACAGTACGTGTTTTGTTGTAATTTAAAGCACCTGCATTGTATGTCTTTGGCCGATACACGGAATCCCTATGAGAGACATGTTTGTTATCTACTGGTGACATCAACGAATGAAGAAGAGACAAGAATCGCTGTGAATATTGGAAATTAAAAGAAGTTGCAAGAAGCGTCTATTCCAGCATCCTACAGAGCCGATCGAACCCAACTCGTAATTACTGTTCTGGAAGCTGCCTTGACGGCTCCAATAATGGTAATAAACAAGGCGTCGACCTTACTCTCCCTTCTGAACCATTTGACCAGGCACAATTAGAGTTTCGGGTGTTTGGAGAGTTTCCATTCTAATTGACTGAACGAAGCCTGATCCGTCTTTGATCCAAAAGCTGGCCACGAAGTATCTCATTCTCCAAGCTAACGAGAAATTTTTGGAGATCTTCAAAAGCGTAATATCATGAATACGACGGCCAGATGCTAACTGAAGTAACACTCCTGGACGCCTTGAGAGTTCAAACAATGATCAATTGGCCGTGCGCGTAGACAACCTTTTCAGCAAAACCTGTGCATCCCAGATTGGAGCTTTCACCTCCTGAGGTCCTGCCACTAAATTTGATTTCAGGATCTGCTGAACCAAAAACTCTGAGGATAAGCTTACCGTAGCTTACCTGCGCAGAATATTGCTACTGCAGACTTGTGAAGAAGTAATTGTGTCAGGAGCAAACTTCCCAGATTTTGATAAGCTTGCTAGGAACCTGGCCGAATCTCTACCCTTTGAAGACCTAGGGTTGATATTTTTCTTCTCACATCAACGAAGCCATCTTCGAATTAATGCCTTGTAGGTCTGCAGATTCGAACTTTCCTTGAACAAATTCTTCTCCTGTTGGGACCAGTCTTGAACTTAATCTCTTACACCCAACTTCCCATACCTGTATTATGAGCCGCTCCACTTGCTGTGGAGGTTGGTTCTAAGTCAAATCTATGAAGACATCCTTTAAATTCGGAATAGTCAGGGGTGGCTCCATGCTCCTGCTGCGCAGATCCAGCATCCAGAAGGTCTGATTCCATTTTCGCGCTACTATTAGGAATTGTCGTCTGCAGCTTTTCAGGTAGGCAATCACTCTGAGAATAAGGCTGGGAGGAGGAAAACCCCATCCTAATATCACGTGCCATGGACTACTGAAGGCGACTATAAAGAAGGCGCAAGGATCGTTTTAGCCTCTAGAAACTTTGCGCTTGACTACAGCCGAATTTTAGGGTGCAGAAAGAATCGATGCCTAGGAGTTCCCATCTTGCGAAGATTTCGTCGCAGCAGGAAGCAAATGCCTCTCTGGGAGCGCTTTCTTTCTCCTCAGTCGGTCTGCAATTCCGTTGTACCTGCCTGGGAAATATGCCGCCAAATGGTTTATGTTCTGCTCTTCCAGCAGGTGAAGAATTTGATGGGTCAGGTCAAATAAATCTAACTACCTCTTCCCTCTTTCCTCGTGAATGTAGGTCACCAGGGTACGGTTTTCCGACTGGAGCAGAATGTGTCCTCCCTGGAGGTGATGAGCCATCTGTTTTATCGCGGCATACGCCGAAAACATTTCTTTCTTGTTCAAGTGCCATCGTTTTTTATCCTTGGTCCAGCAACCGGAGATATGGGATCCATCCAGCTAAGCTCTATATATTGAGTCCGCTACATCCGTCCTCAGGAAGTTGGTCACTCTGCTTCTGTGCAGGAAGGTCGATGGCAGGTGTTGACTTAACTGGCTTGGAAACCTCTGCAAATGTCGGCAGTGAAGAAGCTCCCTGTGAATCACGAAATTGGCCAAATTTAGATGCTCCAGAACGCACTGAGTTACCTTCAGCGTACACTGCCCTTGCAATCTTATCCCCCTTATTAGGCCCGTGATTTTTTGGGCCTTCTTGCGTGGGAGATTCTCGAGGTTGTCCCTTCTGTTTTAGAGTATTCCCAGAAACTCCATTTCTTGACAGGGATTTAGAATGCATTTCTCGCGGTCCACTGTCCACCCCAAAAACTCTAGTAACTCGACAGCGTCGTTGATCTGTGAGCCTAATCTAGTTCTGTCCTGATAGATTAGACAAAAGTCGTCGAGGTAAATGACTTCGCTTATATCTCGCAAACAAAGGATTTCCGCAATCCAATTCGTTATGGTCACAAAGATCTGGAGGGCAGCTGAGAGGCCAAAGGGCAAACTCGTGATCTGCAAAAGCTCCTTGCCCTAGACGAGGCGAAGGAGACACCGATGGGACTTCGCCACTGGAACATGGAAATAAGCTTGGGACAGGTCGATCAGGGTCATCCAGTCTCTGTCCTGCAGAAAGTATCGATCTGTTGAGGCGTCTGCAGAGATGGTCTTGTTAGAAATTTGGAACACCTCTAATCGCTTATCAACCCTGGTTTCGAACCGAGAGTTATTTGGAATCTAGAAATTAGTCTGAGGACGTTGGAAGGAGCTCCTAACATCCTCCATCTTCCTCGGAAGTGAGATAGCTGGCCTCCCGAAAATACTGAAACTGATGGGTAGTCATTTGTCGCCCGGCCCTCCACGAAAGGAATCCGCAGCTCCAGATGCGGGTAGATCCTTTGTTGCTGTACTTCTGGGTACGAAATTCCCTCGTCGTGAGTCGTTTCTAAACCTCGCAGCTTGCGATGATCCTCTTGCGGTTCAAAGAGTCCGTTTACTTCAGGAGTGTCCAACACAAGGTTGGCGCGCTTATCCTTTCTTCCCCGTCTTCGAACATTTCATCGAGAATTCTCTCCTCGTTCCACCACGGGCTTCGTCTGACTATGCCTGGCCACACCTACTTGCGCGACTGTTCACACAGCCCAGCCGCCACGCCAAGGACCCCTTTCCGAATCGCGATCACCGCATGAACGCATCCAAGGTAATAAGAGAGGGAATCGACGAGTGACAGTTATTTACACCGTTGCTCACGCGTTGGACACCTGTGGTTTACTTGATGATAGTTTCTCTCATATGGACGCCGTGTATGGTCAAAGGCATACAATTAACAAATTTACAGTCGAAAATCTAAATTGACAATGATTCAAATGGATTGGAAATTTCTCTGGAGATTTATCTATTG
Organism: Neuroterus valhalla; assembly: GCA_011762715.2. Classification (NCBI taxonomy): domain Eukaryota; kingdom Metazoa; phylum Arthropoda; class Insecta; order Hymenoptera; family Cynipidae; genus Neuroterus; species Neuroterus valhalla. The sequence goes on along the minus strand of WSXT02244095.1, from coordinate 4,763 downwards.
ATCAACTTATACAATCATTTTCTTTCAAGTATTCAAATTTTGAACAAAGAAAGTTATTCCGTTTATTTATCGATTTTCGCACTGCACTAAGAATTCAGATCCATCTCTAAAATTGTAGCTAGATTATAGAAGGGTAGAATGTAGATACGAGTTTGCTGAAATTTACATTTTCCTTGGATTTTATACACAAATGAAGGAAATCTTCTACGAAGTTTCTATTTTAAAAGTTGGTATTATAATTTTTTGAACATTGAAGTAGCAATGTGCCTTTTCGAAAATTTACACTTCTTGAAACTTTTAGCTGGAAGTTTTAATGAGAAGTTTCAATAAGAAGTTCCAAAGTCAGTGCCAAAGTTTGAAATTTTGATAATGAATCTTCAAGTCAAAGAGACCAATTAGGCGTACGGATTGCAAAGCGACCTTGGCACGTGGACTGAGGCAGTCTAGTATGCAAGACAGGGAATCGTGCATTGAAACGGGCCGAGTTTATCGGACAAAACTTATTTTGAAATAATTTGTCCAATCAACTCGGCCCGTAACAACGCGTTATCCTCTCTGTTGTTGCCTACTAGACTGGCTGAGTCCACGCGCTAAGGTCGTTCTGCAACTAAATTGTTGAATTTTCAACTCAAATGGTGAATCTTTAAAAAAAAATAAATTATTTCTCACCATAGAAGTTCAATTTTAAACCAAGTTAATGCATTTTCAATTAAAAAGAATTTTATTGCAGGCAAATATTATAATAGTTTTAATATTTCAACCAGAAAAAAGATTTTAATTCAGAATCAAAAACAGTAAAATTTGAGTAGAAAGGATGAATTCTAAACCAAAAATGTAATGGTCCATATCCCAGCCAAAAACGATTACTAATTATAATCAAAAACAGTTGAATTCAACCAAAAAATACAAGTTTTAAACAAAATACTAAGAGTATCAACCAAAGCACAAAATTAATGTTCCTGTCAAATAGTTAGTTGTTCAATTAAAAGCAAATAATTTTCAAATAAAAAAATAAGGAAAATTTTGATAAAAAAAAAAGATCACAATAAAATCATTGATCTATCAAAGATTCTTGATTTGAGTTGGAACTTCATATTTTTTAATTAAAAATGCTGCTGTTTGGTTCCTAATTAATCTGTTTCAGTTTCGGTTTTTTACTTGGAATCAAAGAGTTATTTGGTTGTAGTATCAACTATCACTTGGTTTTAAGTTAAATCACTTTGTAGGAAATTCATTTTTGTATATCTAAGATTTTTAATCTCAGTTGAAAATTCAACTATTTGGTTGTAAATTCATTTTTTCATTGAAAATTCATATTTTCCGTTGAGGAATTCAACTGTTCTCTGGATAATTTGTATTGATGGTTTCGAAATTCGAAAATTTTGTTTAAAATTATTTATTTTTAGAACATTGATCTTTTTGGTAGAAACCTAAACTATTCGGATAAAAATTCATCTTTCTTGTCTGAGAATTCATTAACTTTTTAGTAGAAAACTCAGAATTTTTGTTAAAAAATCAACTAGTTTGTAGAAAGTTTGTCTTTTTAACTTGAGATATAACACTTTAGTTTGAGACTTGGAATAGTCCGTTGGTGGTGCTGTTGTCCAGGCCAAAGAGGCTCACTTTTGACTAATATTTCTGAAAATTAAATAATAAAGTATAATTCCCCTCTGTTAATTTACCTGGATGCTCGGATGATTTGACAAATATTATTTCATAAATGTGTTAACCTTTAGGGTGAGCTTTCAAGTGTAGGAGGAATTGAGATTCGGTCACTGAGTGCAGATGTAGCAGCGTGGAATCCATTTGAAGATGCTCAACCCTTCAATCAACTTACAGAGGATCATATTTTTGGTGCTGAATTCGATAAGATTAGAAGAGGAAGTAACAGCAGTATTGGTGGTGTGAAAAGCCGAGAGAGCTTAGTAATGTCTTACACGGAAGTGCCAGAGGACCCTTTTGAATCGGCTCCGTTTAGCTTACCTAGTGAGTATAAAAAGGAATTATTCGTTTTTTCCCATTGAAAGGTATTGAAATTTTACATCGAAGAATGGATTAATGTATGGTGTAAAGATTGCAGAAAATTCCAAAAATTATCACCTCGGAACTTCAACCTTTTACCAAAGCAATTTGCGATGTGGAAATATTTAGAAGAAGGAAAAAATTAACAAGGTGGCGACTTGACCGCGAAACCGGGAAAGACCGGGAATTTCATTGACCAGGAGAAACCAGGAAATGACCGGGAACTCGTTTGAAAACCGAGAATTTTCTTGACTCAGCCCACACGGAGAAACCCAAACGCCATTGATTCTTGCGTTTGACACGACTCAGTCGTGTTTGGGCGTGAAAAAAGCGTTCAGGCACCTCTACACGCTGCGTACGCACCATTTATTAGTGTCCACGCACGATTTATTAGTGTTCACGCAGTGGCCAGTGATGTCTCACGCGATAAAGATAAAAACACGATTGAGTCGTTCATGCGCGTCACTGGCCATAGTTTTACGCATTAATAGTTAGTGCGTACGCGGTACTCACCAATGTCGCATTGGCAATTTGCAAAACAATAAAGAATCACGCCGATGCGCATGAGACTTTAGAGAGAAAAACTGCGAAAAACTTCATGCGGGTCGGCGCGGCCCGCATGAAGTTGTTGCGACCCGCATTTATTGTTTCGCACATCGCTGAGTGCCGCGCACGCACTAACTATTGATGCGTAGACTATGGCCAGTGACGCGCACGAACGACTTAGTCATGTTTTCATCATTGCTGCGTAAGTCATCACTGGCCGCTGCGTGAACATTAATGAACCGTGCTTACGCAGCGTTCAGTGGTGTTTTGCGATTTTTTTTCCAGCAAACATCAACCATTGGTGTTTGGGTTTCTCCGTGTAGGAAGTTAAAAAATTTACCGTAAAAATACGAGAAATGACCGCTTTCTTTCTATGAATTATAAAGATATCTCATTTGATTTGAAGAATTTAACGTTCCTTTAGTCTGATTCTGAAAATTTTCAAATATGTCTATATACTTTATAAGAGCAAGAATTTTAATTTTTTCATGATAAAAAAAACCTTTACCAAATTTATGGCTTTGAGACGAATCACATCAAATGGGCACTCCAATCTTCAGCCCAAGCAAATGTTACAAAATGATTATATCTATCGAATCTTCACACTATCAGTAACGTATAAATGTTGGACTTTCAACAAGATAATTTTTTTACTTTCTTATTTTCCGTGCAACAAACATTTATGACTAGACATCGGATTATGTGCACTATCAAAATTTTGAAATATGCATGCAAATATATGATATAAATATAATGTGGAAGTAAATAGAAATTCTTATATTTAATTACATTTATAATAAGAATTTCTTTTTTTTTTTTGACATCATATTTATATCATATATTTGCATGCATATTTCATCATTTTGATAATGCATATAATCCGATGTCTATTATGACTTTGTTTTGATAATAATTCATTGCGCTCAAACTGTTGAATGTTTTTTGACGAAAATTTGTACACATATTATTGAAAGACAAATATTTCTGATAAAAAGTATTGCGATGGTCAATAAACAATTTTTCCATATTTTAATAACATTTTCAGAAACAATAGACATAATTATCAACTTCTCAATGCTCAAATCGTCTAGATCTTTGTTGATGCATGTAAAAACTATTCAAGAACGACAATCTGAAAAAAAATTTCACTGCCCGCCATTAATTTGCTCAGAAAATGTATAATTGCGAAGCGCGGCTCGGGCCCACCACGAAGCAACCCAGTGGGGACAGAATGTTCAAAAACACCTACATGTCGCAAATCTTGAACAAATCAAACAAAATTCATCCAGAAATGTTGGTAATTGAATTTCAAAGAGACTGAAGAAGACGAATTTTCAAAAATAATTTGTTTAAACTTTTCTAAATAAAATATGGCGTGATTATAAGATTTCGAGTCATAGACTAGATAAACCTTATAGAATTTGAGGACTTTGCGGCATAGCTGATTTTGGATTTGTCATTAGTTTTGCGAAACAAATTTGTTCAAATAATTTGTTTGAATGAATTATTGCTTATTTCAATTCAGAATGAAGGTCACGAATTGAAATAAATGTTTGTATTTTGCAACAAATATGAATATGTTACTTCTAGTTGACCAGGAAAATTGAAAAACTTGACCGGGAAAAACCGGGAAATGACCGGGAATTAAAAATCGGCCGCCAAATCGCCACCCTGATTAGTCTTGTATCCTTTCGAAAGTTTGATCCTTCGTAAAATTTCAGCACTTTCCAATTATGTGCCTCATTTTTTCTCAGGTACCCGACCAAAATTTTTGTTCCACCCATTATTGATAGAACAAAAGTAATTTGTTAATAAACTTCGATTTGATTTTTGATACATTAATCAAAATTATTTGTATTTATCTGGCATTAACGAGCTAGAAGAAAAGTTTTGATCGGGTCCCTGTCTCCTAATCCTAGGGAGCTAATGATTTTCGGTTGAAACTCAACCATTTCTTGAAAAATGCAATATTCTTAGCCGAAAATTCATTTATTTGCGAAATTCACCTCTTTGGTTGAAGATTCATAATTTTTTTTTTCAAACTTCTTTTTGGGTAGAAAATAATTCTGATTTGTTCAAAATTCATCTTATCAGTTGAATTTATTTGACTGAGAATTCTTTTTTTTTTTTTTTTTTTTTTTTTTTTTTTTTTTTTTTTTTTTTTTTTTTTTTTTTTTTTTTGTTTTTTTTTTTTT
>WSXT02244084.1:0-15441 GCA_011762715.2 Neuroterus valhalla | reverse complement strand
GGGGGGGGGGGGGGGGGGGGGGGGGGGGGGGGGGGGGCACTTGCTGAACAGTGATTTTGCCGGGGTAAAAGCGAGGGTAGGAACAGCTCAGCGAAGGAAGGGCGATTCAGTTCGCGTTGTTCGTAAAAACTTTCGGAGTGCTTCGGGCTTAGTGTTTTTTTGAGAGTTTGGAATTTCTGTTATTTTCGAGATTCTCTGTTATGGGTGCTGCTTGAAAATATGAATAATACAGATGCCGCGTGGACGCTCTGACCTTCCGCCATATTAAGGTTCGGCGGGCGTGTTATCAAATTTTAGGAATTTTTCATTCTCTTTCGTTTTCCTGGTTATCGTTGAGTTTTATCTTTCTTGTTTCGTTCGCGTTGATCTTAAAATCTGAGCAGTTTTCCTGGTGGTTGGCCATATGATTCGGGCCATGCCATTCAGGCAGCGTTATTAAACGATGATGACCGTCTACTTGTTCTTCTCTTTCCTTCAATAGGCAAAGGCTCACAGTTTTTTTTGGTAACGAACCTTTTGTTTTCTTCCTGTTGATTCTTTTAATATATTTAAACTTCTTTTCAAACAAACACTGTGGTCTGTGACGTTTCATGCTATCACTATTATCCCTCCGACCTGAGCTAGGGCAATCCTTTCTTTATCTAGAAGATTTCAAGGTTAACTAATCCATTATGGCATCACTCCTGGTTTCATGTCCCATGGGGCTGGGACAGTTTTATGGGTCTTGCAGTATCGCCTTCCCGTCTATCTGTATATGGGAGAGAGAGGCCAGGTACTTGCAGATATTGTGTGCTATTGCTGTGTATATAGGTTCGGTTGTGTAAGTGTTTCTGTTGAGTTTTCAGAAGTATGGTGGGGATTTGACGTAAGGCCGTTTTGAGGTAGGGTTTTCCCGCCTCGATGGTTCTTCGCTCGCCTGCATCTCAGCGTCTAGGGAGGGGACATTGTGACGTTGCGGTTTCAACAGCAGTTAAATCCGTATAGTAAATGATCCTTACCTCCTTACCGGTATCGTAAGAAGCATATAGTGGATATAGAGCAAATTTGAAGCGTCTACGATTCCATTGAGTCTGAATAATATCAGGCTCTGTGACGCAATGGATAGCTTGCCGACTTGATAAATTGGCGGTCTGGGTTCGAATCCTGGTCTGGAATCAATTTTTGCGCACTATCGCACTATCGACTATCGACTATCGGATAGCCGGGCATCCCCGTTATACTATTACTATTCTTATCTTTTCATTCAATTGACTTCTCTACCTTTTTCGATTTTAACTCAATCTTGGATGGGTTTCTCTTTCAATTAAATTCAATGATTTCCAATATATCAATTCAAATTCTAATACAAAAATAATGGACTAATTGATCTATAAAAAATATTAACTAAAAAAGGATCTCTTCATATACCATAACTTGAACTTTATCATCTTTCGTATAGAAAAAAAGAGGTTCACTTGCTACAATTCTATGCGTCATAATCCTAAGTTTTGGAGAACCATCTACCTAATTTACGGCCCTCGTGCCTCGAGCGCAGAAACTTGTGGACCTTGGTCCTTCAGTGATAAATTACCGTAATGACCTTGAGTGATGGCTGCTATCGGACCCGTGCGTTTGCCTGCACGGTCGACCTAGATGTCGCACAATGCACTACTGCCCTTTCAACTCGGAGACAGCTCAATGCTCACGCTGTCGGAATACAGATTTTTAGATCTCACTCTTGAGATCGACAAATTGCTTTGTACAAAATGTTTCTTGAAAGATCAATTACTCTTGACGAGCCAGGTTGAGAGATTAATCTCTGTCTTGTCCCTAAACCAAAGTCTTGACTTAAAGATTAAAATCCTCAAAGCTCGTTTCTTATCTTTAACCACTCTTCCATACGGTACTACCTCCATGCTTATTCCCTCCTTTTTCACATCCTCGCATTCTTCGAGCCAGTGTTCGACCTTTGCATTCCCCTTTCCACACAATTCACACAACCTCTTCTCCTGAGGAAGCTAGAACCTATTGGAGCCCCCATGTACTTCCAAATCTCATCCTATTAGCTTTTAGCTCCTGACTTTCTTTCGCTTTCTCCTTTTTCACATAATTATCGCACTCTCTCTATTGGCATAATCCACCCATATTTCTCATTGTCCCTGGACCATCTTATCCTCTCCTCTCCTTCTGCCTTCTTTCTCTCCATGCCGTTCCTCTTAACAATCTCATACACCTTTCTTCCCTCATCGTGACTTCTTCTCACTTCATACCCTTGCAGACCGTTTTTTCTAAAATATCTTTCTTTCTGGCCCTCCATCTTTCTCCCTCCTCTTCTGTTTTCCTTCTTCCATCAATACTTTCTAACTAGCCTCCTTTCCTTCTCTTCCATGAATTTTCTCTCATACTTACACGCCCAGCTACCCGACAAAACCACGAAACTTGTTCTCTCCGTCTCCCTCCTTACAATATAACTAGTGTACTTCTGTCTAACTCCAAAGTCCATCTGACGTATCTCTTCTGTACCCTATCTACCTCTTTACTTTCCTTTCGCCCTCACACCTCTACTCCACACAGTAGCACACAATCAGCACAAGCGAGTCGAACGGCTTTATCCTCCTTTCAACGTCATTTGCAAACAAGCTATTTGCCAATCCCTACACCTACCCCAGCAGAGCATTTGCCCTCGTTACTCTCTCCTTTATATTATCATTTCTTTTTCCATTGCTCCGAAATAGGAAACCCAGGGACAAAAACTCTTTCACCCCCGGCACCGGCACCACCACTCCCTTCCATCTCCAATCCCCTTGGACCTTGAACTTTTCTTCATTTAACTCTAACCATCCTCTATCCAGGTAACTTTTCAAACTCTTTATCATCTCCTTTAAAACCTCCTCAATTTTTGCCAGCAACACTATGTCATCTGCATACGCGAGTGACCAGATTCTAATCCTTCATCTCATGACTCCATCTTTCGTCTCTCCATACACCACCTCCGACCGCTCGACCAGACCTTTCTCTATTTCCTTCTCCTCCACTGCCTCCTACAACCTTCCCCTATCCACTGATAGAAACACGCCTTTGAGATCTACGAAAAACGCGTACGCTTTTCACCCCTTCTTCGCTATTTCCCTAGCCACCAAGTGCTGCGAAATACAAATATGATCAATCGTGCTTCTACCCGCTCTGAATCCTGCCTGCGTCTCTAACATTATACCCTTACCCTTGACATCATTCCGTTGTCTCTCCGCCAGTACCATCGCGTATACTTTTTTCGCCGTATCCATCAATGTGATTCATCTGTAATTTTCCTGCCTATCCTAATCCCCTTCCAAATACAGTGGCACTATCATCCCTTGTCTCTACTCTCCTGGAAATCCCTCACTCTCCTGTACTTTCTTGACTACCACTTTTTGTCTCTAGTCACTGGTGTACCAAACATCCATACTTCGCTCCGCACCCCGTTCAAGCCTGCTGCCTTCGACCTTCTTAACTGACTCATTTGTATCTCTACCTCCTCGTCATTTAACTCCGTCTCTCTTCGTCTCTCGTTCTTCTACTTCGTTGGTCTCGGCCCTAAAATGACTTATTGAAAAACTCCCTCCACTTTTACACATCAACCTAAACTCCTTCCTTATCTCTTCGTACGCCTCCCTCTACGCAGTTCCTTCATAACCCTTTTTATACTTCCTTTTGACCCGTTTCTTCATCCTTTTTGCATTTCCTATCCCAACACGGTTTCACAATTAAATTAAATTAAATTTTTCTTAGACGAAAACCTCATGAAAGAAGGTCCTCTCGATTTAAGGACCTGGAGAAGTTTATCACGTGAGATAGATGGGGAAAGCCATCTATGCGTTGAAAAATTAATTAAAGGAGGAGAATTCATTCTTACAGCGGAGAAATCAATGGACTGCGAGTAATCTGCATCTTTGTTCTTCGTTTGTATCCAAGTGCGTAGTTCCGCTTGGAACTCAATGTAAAGCAGAAAAAAAGTGGAATTAAGGGGGTGCTTTACTCTCGAGGCAAGAAGTTGAGCGGTTATTTGAAGAATCAATTACGAAAGATCTATTGCATACACTTAAGAATTAAATTTCATTTTCAGAAATACATGTTTTGACTTTCAAATTTTATTTTTGAAGACGAAAAAAAAACTCCCGTGACCTTGAGATCTTATTGACGACATGGATTTTAAAACTGCAATGGTCCCGCTTAAGCAAAGTTGTAGCCTATGGGGTAATCTCTCATCAGAAAATTGATATTTTTTATAACCATAGTTACGTTTACTATGTTTTCCCCAGACAGATTTTTTCTATTTTGCAATGAGTAAAAGTTATGCAACAATTTGTAAAGCATTCCGGTTTCCACGTCATTTTTTGAACTATTAGTGGTTATAAGAATGGAACACAATAAAATTTTAAAAATCTTACTCGAAAAAACATAGCGGTATGTTTTCTGAACAATTAAAAAAAAAGATCGAAATCGGAACAATACTTCTATAAAAAGTCTTACTCGGCAGCTAAAAAACACTTCTTTCGGGAAAACGCGTTGAAAGATAAATTACGGTGTATAACTTGATTGCTGCAACTTGCGAGTTAATCTGCTATACTAGGGCCGTAGAGTTCTCATTCCTCATCTCGTATTGGTTCTTGGTTGTCCACATTCTTCTCCCTCTATTCTATTTGGGACCGTTTTGCTATGATTTTTACTAGAAAACGGTGGTCATAACATACGAAGATATGTTATTTTCACCGAATCCTCTCTGCAGCGTATTTTCATATAGATATAAATTGAAATGATGCACAAAAAAAATCGATTTTTTGAAACCGCGGGAGTAGAGGACCCCCTCACGACGCTAACTCTCGATCAGCATGAAACCACAAGGACTCTCTGTTCACTTAAGAAATTGAACATTTCAGCTGATTTCTTGCACTATGATCCTAAGACAATCTCAGAATATAACTTGCGCCTTACTTGCAATGGAGAGCAGTTGCAATGTTTGTTGCTACATGTAATTTCCCATCGCCATCACGTACCCGATAGCGATAACAAATCTCTGGAAATATTAGGGAATGATTATCTATTTCATAATAATTCCTGAATAATAGAATCAAATCGCAGTGATTCATGTAAGGCAATATTTTCTTGGATGACGCCCTAACCCCGATTTTTTTTCTAATCTGACAATATTTGTTGTACCCGATGGTGTTGATTATCTTGAATAATAGGGGAGAGAAGCAAGAATAACATTTTTGACAACTGATAAATTTTCGACGGAGAAAATGAAAATAACTAAAGAATGTTGACTGATTCTAAATCTCATCAGACTACCATAATTTTTGTTTTAGAATACCAATTTTTGATGTCAAACGCCAACATGACCTTGAATTATTCCAGAATTATGAAACTATACAATAAAATAATTTCTGTTCAGAATTGCTCATTTCTCGTGAAAAAAACGAACAGAAACTTTATTTTTTAGAAATTCGATTTCTCGTTAGAAACTTCACGACTTTAAATTCAACATATGGAAAAACTAATTTTTCGCAAGAAACACTGACATTAAATATGTAATAAGATAATAATAAATATTGAGATGATTTAAAAGTTTTATCTTAACTGCGCGAGAGGATTTGGAAAACAGAAATGTTTCTCAAATCGCATAATATCTTCGGTGATTTTTCTCACTAAAGGAAGTATTATAAGGTTAATTTTCAAGAATTTCGAGTTTGAGATAAAAGATTATGAAACAGCTGTAAGTAATGGCCACTCAACTTTCAGAAGTTACACTTGAAAGGATGTCAAAAGAAGTGCAGGCTTCCCCGTCTCTAACTCTCTTTCGCTTTTAAACTTCTCCCCCCCCCCCCTCTCCATTCTTCGCGACCCACTGAGAGCAGTAAGTAGCAGTGTACAGCGGCATGCGATCTTATTAAAAGTCGTTGCTCGGCAAGTGTGTCATTTGATTTGTGATTTGGAAGAATGTTGATTGTTGATTGATTATATAAATGAGATGATTTTTTATATCACTGCCATTGAATAATACAACTGCTATAATAAAAGGAGGTGTTTTGGATTCCGATCGTGTACAAAACTAAAAATTTTACCGTGTTTTGCGGACATTGCAGTTCACATCTACAGGGCTGACCTGAAACTACCGTTTCAGGTCATTTTGTTTTTATGTATGCTATCTACGATGCCCGTGATTCGCCAAAGACCCCACTGTGAGGGCTTATCAAACCTGATTGGCCAATCAAGTCTTTTTTTCTGGGAGGGCGGGAAGCTTAATCGGAATAGCATTATATTTATTACCCCTATTTATATTCTTACGGTGTTTTTAGATTTCGATTGCTTCTCTATATCTTCTTGGAAAAATATTGTTTGTTTTTGCGATGACGGTTGTATTGTCAAAATGCTATGTACTGTTTCGATATAATGCTTAGCTAGAGCTGCGCAAGTAGAATTATCAAATGGATCCCTACCTTTATTTGTTCTCAATGTAAGGTACCTGTTAATAAATCACCATAAAAAGTTATTGAGTTTTACTTCTTGAATTTTTCTGAATTTTGACAAATGTATTGCATTGAAAAATGTAAAAAAATGTTCAGATTTCTCCTACCCTCCATATTGCTAAAGAAACAGGTGGAATTTGAGGCTTAAAAAATGCCGCTGAAAAACCATGTTTTTTGGGAAGTTTTACGATCTTACTATTGATGAACATTTTTTTGCGTGTAACTACCATATCATACAATTCGGGAGAGTTTGCGCTTTCAGATGCTTTTTCTGAAAAAATCCTGGGACTCTTTCCGTACGAGTGACAATCAAAAAAAGGGAGGGGCCTCGATTTTTGGCACCGAAATTGGAACGTCCGAAACAGAAGATTTTCCGTTTTGTACCATTTCCATGGTGAACTGGATAATGAGATGAAATCGGTTGATGAAATCGGAAAACTTGTGTAGTTAATCCATTCAATGTGTCAAGATGACCAAAGTATCGTCAACGTAACGGCACCAGAATTCTGGTGTGAGCTTGGATTGATTGAAGATTTCCATTCCTAAATTTTTCATGAAGATAAGTTATTACTGGTGAGATTGGGTATCCCATTGCTACTTCTGAGGTTCTTTCGTATAACTAGTTCTTGAAAGAGAAATAAGTAGTGTTGGGCAGTGTTCTATTAAAGGTATGAGATCGTAAGAAAAGTTTGCGAAGGATTCGATGATATCGATTTTCCCAGGGATTGGTACTTTCGTAAAAAGAGATACTATGTCGACACTCACAAGGATGTCTTGTGGTTGTTTGATAACCTGTAGTATCTTTTTGATATAGTCAAACGAATTTCGGACGTGAGCGATAGAGTTTTCCGTGGAAGGAATCAGTTTTTTGGTGAGAAAGCATGCTAGGTTGTAAGTTGGAGAGTTTATTGCGCTAACCGCTGAAGATTAGTTTGAGTAGACCGTTGTTTTTGTGGATTTTTGGGGGTCTGAAAAGTCTTAAAAAGATAGGAATAGAAGGTATCATTCTAGAAATTGTTACTATGATAAGTTTGGAGTCCTTTAGGAGGGTTTTTGAATACTGTTTCAGAAGGATCTTTTCTCGTGTTTTTTGTATGCTTCGTTAGTCAAAAGGTCCTTGATTCTAATGTAATCTTATGATATCTTTATCCTGATTCATTTCTTTTATTTTTCGCAAAATTACTGCAAAATTAGGTTCTTTAGACAAGACTGAAATAATTTCATTGCTTAGAGGTTAGTTAGAGATGTTTTTTACGGTGTTGTGATTCAATAAGAGTAATTTGTCAAGTTGCGTTTTTTGTTTTCGAGTGGAGAGATTGAAATCCGTTGGGATAGGAAGGATTCTCAACAAACACAACATCCGGAAGCATATAAGATCCCCTACTCCTGTGGAAAAGTCTATTTTTGAGGAACCGGAAAAGCAGTAAGCCAAGAAATAAAAGAACATGAAAGTCAATTCAGGCTTGAATATTTCACGCACTCAGCAATAGCTGAGCATGATATCGAAACATGACATATCAGGCCTGGATGTACATGAGGGGCAACTTGGGTAATTTCCCTGGGAGGTAAATTTTGGGGGTGGCAAGTTGATCAAAATTATAATATTTTTCTATCCATGAAAAATTGATTGTAGACATGATGAAAATTTTGAGGACATCAAAGAAAAACTCAAACCCAATTTATCCGAATTGTATTTGTGGTACAATGTATCACAGCTAAAGGAACATGGGGCGGCATTTTTTGCCACTGCCCGAAGGCGCAATTTTGTGTAAACTTGGCCCTGGGATGTATCATTTCATTTGACGAAACAACCGCCATCGCAAAAACAAACAATAATTTTACAAAAAGGCGTAGAGAACCAATCAATATCTTAAAACACCATAATAACACGAATAGAGATAATAAATGAAATACTAATCCAATTTGCTTCCCATTCTCCAGGGTTTAAAAGAAAAGTCTTGATTGGCCAATCATGTTCGATCAGTCTCCACTGTGGGACTTTTGGCCAATCACAGGCATCGTAGATGACATATATAGGAAAAAAATAACCTGAAAGCTCAGATTACAATGAGCCCTGGAGATGCGGATGGTAACGTTTGCGAAACGTCGGCAAAATTTTTACCTTTGTACACGATCGAAACTCGAAACACCTCCTTTTATTATAATGGATCATGGTGCAAGCATCAAATCTATCATCAATATAACTGTTATCAATACAATTACTTATTCATTTTGAACCTAGTTTCAAATCGTCTAATCAATTTGAGTAATATTTATGATATTTTTAATGTTGAAAGAGTTCAAAGAAAAACCAATTCAATTTCCATCATATGGAGTTATAACTTCTGCCGAGCGTCCCACGACGGCTTACGATATTTTTTATTTGGAATATAGGAAGTCTTCTTGAGCACACTGTCTCACGTGACTGCATAACTGTTTGTAGCATGAACTATATCAAGAAATAAGATGTTTACTTTTATTGATTAAATATTTTATAATTCTCAAAAATGTATCAATTACCTGGGTAATGTCTGTAAGTATTATATAAAATATATGAGCTTAGATAAAGTTGATAAAACTTTTCATTTTCAGCTTTTTATTATGCCAATCTTGACTGTTAATGCGAGAGAGACACAATTTTACGAACTGGTATTGCTGTGTCTCTTTGACTAACTGCAGTATATCGGAAGTCCAAAGTAAGCTGCTAGCATGGGCTAATAAGAAGACCTCAAGCCTCAAACTGGGTCTTGCCTTAAGTGAAAAAGTAATAAAGTTTTAGGGTGTCGGCCTCTAGGACATATGTAGGTAGACGAGCAAGAACGGGGAACCAGTTAACAGTTGACGCAAAGAGACAAGTGTCTTCACAGGTGTATGCTTTGGGTGAACTCACAGTATGGTCAATTTGAAATTAATTTTATAAGAATCTTTTTATCATGCCATTGACAAGAAAAATGACAAAACGAGAGAACAAGAAAATTAAAATATATTTTTTTCGATTCTGCTACTTATTTTTGCTTACGCAAGTGAAATTCCAAACAGTCATTTATTTTGGACGACTCAAATAGAAAAAAATTTTTTTTCTTGTATGTATTATTTCATCACACCGTAAAACTAGACTTTCAATGAAATGTCTTGAACTAGTATCACAAACCTTGAAAAATTCACTTTTCCCGTGCGATTCAATGAGTTAACATCTTTCTAAATTAGAGTAAGCCCGCCATGAAATTATTCTGGAAATTCTGTAGGATATAATTATAAATATAAACATAAATGAATATAAACATAAACAATGTTGTCCAGAAGCAGTGTCATGTCAAGTTATCTGAAGAATTTAAGTTATTGTTAGTAGTTTTGATAAAAATTGTAATATTCGTTATCTTGGGTGTTGGAAGGAAACCTATAGAATGATTTATGAAAAAACTCAAAAAACCTAGAAGGTATTCAAAATTGAAAATTTTGGTCTTTTGTTTTAAACTCTCATAATAAGATACAGTTTCGAAGAGATCTCAATTTTTTTCTTCTATAGAAAAATTGATTAAAAACGTTACTGAGTTATGGAAGTTAAAATACGTTCCTAATTATTTCTCGGAAGCTAACAGTGATCCCATTCTGAAATTTACACAGCTCTCAGAGGACATTGTTAGCTATCTATGAGAAATATTTTTTTAAAAGGTTTCTTCCAGAAACTCAGTTCAAAAATTTGTTTCTGGGAAATCTAGAAGGTTATGGAATTTTTTTTTTCAAAAAATATTCTTCAAAACTGCATCTTATTACGAATAATTAAATAAACATATTTTGATAGCATTGAAACCATCAAAGTTACGAGAGTTGAAAACAAGAAGAAAATATTCAATTTTGAATAACTCAAAAATTGATTGAATTTTTCACGAATCATTCCAGTTTTAAACTTCCAACACCCAAGAGAAGAAATACTACATTTTTCATCAAGTTAACTAACAATGGCTTGGATTCTTCAGATGATTTGACATAGAATTGCTCCTAGTAGTCGTCTAGATTTCTGGTAGGGAATAACGACACCGATGCCTTGCATAACTGATGGTTGAAAATTAAATTCCCTGTTCTGAATTAGAAGACTGCTCCTGTACGGGGATATTTTATGAGGGCATCGTGGAAAATTTAAGGTTTCAATTTCAATGTCCGGATGGCTGGAACGGCCCTGATTGGTACTTGACGTGTGCTCCGTATCGTCTCCTTTCATCATTGTCATAGTTTACCTAATTGGCCGTTTTTTACCTCAGTCAATCAATGAGCTTCTGCCAGTTTCGGAGTTTTACACCTCTCACGAGCCTTCCCCCTCACAACGCGAGGTTGTCCTTAGTGCAACAAGGTGATCTCCAGGGGAACTCAAGGTACGATTTCTTGTGAAAAGTGTGCTGTATTAGGCCATCTGGCCTGTATCAATGTCGGTTTGAGCAAAAACACTTTTGAAAGTCTGAGAAAATGACTCATAAATTTCGTTTGCGTTAACTGAAAAATTACAAAAGTCAGCGCCACCTCTTCGTGTTTGGATCAAAGCTTTGTTGAACCTACTCGTAAGGAATAAGCCGCCAACTCAGTGCTGCCAACGGTCACTCCTGCCCCTGTTGCTGCTGCGGCCCTACCACCTGGATACGCAGAGGTGATAGACAATGCAGTCTCTTACGCACAGAGATAAGCATCTGCGCATGCGCAGAAACAGATGAGAAGCCTTTTCAAAGAATTCGAATCGAAGCAGCATGAGTTGATATCGAATATCAACAAAACAGGCTCAAGAAATAAAAAGGGAGATTTCTGACCATTGTAAAAGAATCACTTTGCTGGAAGATGCTTCTACGAATATTTCGGACAAAGTCAAACGTGTAAGGACGGAAGAAAGGTCACTCAAATTGAGAGTTACTACTCTGGAGGCTGTTCTCAACCAACAAGAGCAAGGTGCCCTTCAAACTACCCTTGAGATCCACGGGTTACCATCTAAACCGAATGAGGATCTTCCCACACTCTTAGAATTAGAAGCTAGAGCACTAGATGTTTCCTTTGCCAAAAATGACCTACTTAACGCCTACCGGATTTGTAAAGCACCATCTGCTAATCCATCACTTGCGCCAATAATTGTGGCAAAGTTTAGTAGGCAGTTAGTGAGGGACCAAATCATTGAGCAGAAGAAGAAAAAACGAAAGGAGTGTTATCTTCTTCGTGAGGCACTTACGCCCTTCAACCGGAGAATTTACACATCTGCGTTGGATCTCAGAAGACATAAAAAAGTAGAATACCTCTGGATTCCAGGAGGTAAGATTTTTTGTCGCAAGAAGGATCGTTCACCTAGGATTCAACTCTCACTACCACAACACGTAGAAAGATTCCAATAGTAATAAGGCTGTCGGTATAAGAATTTCGGGCAAGGCTGGGTGATATTGTGGATTGGATAATTGATGTCTGTCGGTAAATATGCCTCGAATAATATAAAGTTCTCTATAAGTTGTAAACATCTCTTACGTAGTGAACTCGATCTCATTTCCAAACTATTTGCCATAAATTCTGATTCCAGTCTTCTCAACAATAAGAGTATATGCATGATACTATGTCTAATCGTGTATCCTTCGAATCCTAATTTTTACAATACCATACCAACAGTCTTAGCTCTCTTGATATCTTGATATCTAGATATCGATTTTTTCAGAAATTACCTCTTATATATGATAATTTGTTTATACTCTTGTTCGACTCAGTACCTGATAAATTTGAGAATATCTGTCTGACGATCTAGCCGCTGTTCTTTACCGTTCTAATTACTCCTTTAGCATATTTTGTACCTTTTTACCTAACAGACATTCCCACTCAAAGTGTAATCATTTAGTTTTGGATGCGTTGAATGTGGTCCAAAGGCTTGGTCAGTATCCTTGGCCCATTTTTTAGATTTTAAGAATTTTTGTAGTACTTGCTCCTACCAAATTATAGCTGTTTCTGAATCCTGGTTGACTCCAAATATACCTTCGAGCCTTGTTGCAATTGAGAACTTAACGCTCTTTCGGGAGGACAGAGGCGAGATAAGGTGAAGTGGAGTTTGTATCTTCTTGAACAATAGCCTTAGAGGAGCTGTGGTTGAAGTGAGTCTTGTGAATACTTATCCTACGACCGAATTGATTTTTGTTGACGACAAGTCATCTACTGACAGCGTTCTAGTGGGAGTAGTGTATAAACCACCCAATGCATCCTATGGCACAGAGCTTGAATCTGTAATTTTTGCACATATTCCCAATTTTAATAACATTATCGTTACTGGAGATTCCAATACTACTTTAAATTTCTCTATCAATAAAACTAAGTATCTAACTCAGATATAAATAATAATATTGATGCCCTGGCTGACAACTTAGTATTAGCGTTCAACAAGTTTGCCTCCTTACATGTTCCTAAACATTTTAATAAAGCTGCTCCTTGGATTACAGCCGAAATTAAAAATCTGATGAGGGAACGTGATAAAAGGCGCCGACTTGCTAAAAGAACAGAAAGTAGCCTAATCCTAGCTCAATTTCGTAAAATCAGGAATCAAGTCCAAACTAAAATTAGAGATTCGTTCAATCAATACAATCATAACGAGATTGCAAATGGAGAGAAAAAAGAGGACGTATGGCATCTCCCCGGACGTCTACATCTCATCCCCCCCCCCCCCCAGCACGAAACAGTGGACAGTAATGTCCCACCTAATGACCTTTTGAAGACTTTTTCCACATCCTCAGTTCCAGATTTATTATTAACAGCTCCCACTTCCCCACATGATTAAACATTCATTGACTCTGATATTTTCTTCTAGGACATTACACCTGATATAGCTATGGATAAAAGGGAAATCACGATTGTTGTCCTGTTTGATTTCTCAAAGACTTTCGAAAGGGTTAACCATGAGTTGCTCCTACTGAAGCTCAAGTCTTCCAAATTGTCTAACTCTGTTTTCAAATGTTTCCAGTCTTATTTTAATAATTCATCCCACAGAGTCACTAATAGTAGTGGTGGAAAGTGAAAAGTGGAGTTCCTCAGGGTTCCATTCTGGCCTCCTGCCTTTTTAATTTATATACCTCTGACCTTGCGAGTGAACTTTAGTACTGCAGCTACCACAAACATGCGGACCTTCTCGGAAGTAGTAAAAGATCTGGGTTATCCCCATAATCGTACCTTGCCCTGGAAAGCACAGGTACACAGCATATCGGGCAAAATTTACAGAACATCACAACAATTATACAAGAATAAGGACTCTTTACCTACCTCCACTCGAATACTTTTGTTTGGGAGTCTAATTTTGCCCCACTTTGACTAAGGTTGATTGGTGTATGATGATTTGACCGACGAATTAAATTTAAAGCTCGAGCGCGCGTTGGATAACTGTGTCCGTTTTATATCCAATTTGCCTGAATTTGAACATATATCACCATTCAGACTAAAAGCTGATCTGCTTGATGATGCCAAGAGGAGACAATTTTTCATGGGCAATCTGCTATACTCTCTTTTTAAGAATAAAGCACCCGAATATGTACTCTACCTTTTCCACTTTATAGACAAAGTAATACCAACACATCCTAAGCTTCGTGAAAGAAAATTAATACTTAAAATTCCTTTGCATAGAACTTGTAAGCTTCAAAGATCATTTATAGTAAGAGGTGCTCGTCTATAGAATAAATTACCACCTGACATTAGAAATGCACCTTCTTCATATAACTTCAAAAATCTCTTTTTCGAATACTTGTTCAATACTTCGAACCCTACTCTTGAAATAACACACTGGTAAACTTTAGACCCCAAACTTTTAACGTGTATTTTTGTCTTTCCTATTGTTCATTATTCTACTATTCTTCTCAACTATTTTCTTTTTAGTACACATGCGATTTTCTTCGTCTATACAATATATTTAATCTATGGACTTAGTTTCGAGATTCATCATGTACAGTATCGATTAGTGCCTGCACACTTATGTGATAATCATGTATCATCTTGTTCCTTGGAGGGCTGCCTAGCCATAGGAACTTTTTCTTAATAAATACAAATACAAACACAATAACTAAATCAGGAAATCTACTAGATATTTCCTCCTCTGAAAGTGTGTTTTCTTTGCCTCATCGCTCTAGGGGTTTGAAAAACAACTACCATAACGAATCTGAAGTCTTGTCCTAAGCGGAGGTGTTTAGTTAAGGAGATCTTGAATCATTCCCATATCTTGGTATATTTAAATTGAAAAAATTTTTTTGGCTACGGAAAATCTCATTTGATAAACTTCAACGTAAAAGGGATTCTAAAAAATCAACCTATGTGTTTTTGAAAGTGAATACGCGCTTCTTATGTATTTTTACATGCTAAATTCGATTATGCTGGCCGAGTTAACTTATATCTTCTTTCACCGAAATTATTTTTATTTTCCAACTCTGAAAATGAACATTCTGGCACTTTTGGGTCGAGATGTCTCCAAACGATAACGTGATGAAACATTCCAAGCATCAGATTCTATTTCAACTCAATATTTTTATAGTTGATTCCAAAATTTATCTGGGAAACTGTGACTTATAAACTCGATTCGGTATTTGAAATATATGCCATGTCTAGCTATATATGTTGACATATTGGGGAGAATTTGATCACAAACATAGTTCGGTCACGCTTGTCAAGGAGCACGATGTCAGGTCTTGTGTGTTGGATTGGGACTACTCTCGAGAAATCGTAGTTCCAGTAAACTCGGCACTCCTCGTTCTTAACAATATAGACTCAATCCCCCTTGGAGCGTTCGGCAGGGCAGGGTCGCGGCCAACACAATAAGAGCGACAAAGATGGTAGTAAAGTACTCTTAAGGCAGCATTGTGTCTGTACAGGTACCTCGTTCCTGCGTGGATAGGGCAATTTCGATAGTATATGCCATAGGTGCTCAGGGAGTTTCAGACACGCCCTGCACCTATCGCTGGAAACCTCTTGACGT
>WSXT02244073.1:0-15441 GCA_011762715.2 Neuroterus valhalla | reverse complement strand
GAATTTGTAAATTCGTGTGATTTTCATCTAGTAAGCAAAAACTAATTTGCAACATATCTATTTACAAAGAAACAAATTCAATACTTCATACATTTTTTCAATCTTCAATATAATATAAATTTGGTCAAGTTTAGAGTTTGTTTGCATATTTATTTATTATTTTTGAAAAATTATTTCGGAAGTCAGCTGATTTATAAGAAAAATATTTCTTGCAATAAATAAATATTGAAATTGTTTTTCAGGTAATTTTCAATTCTCCAAAGTTTACAATAATCTGGTCAACTTTGTAATTTTTCTGAAAATTTATTTATAATTTTGTAAAAAATATTTCTAAACTGTGGGATATTTGATAAAAATTGTCGAGCCGTCACCCGAGTTTACCTTCGGTGATTGGCGCCCAAGAAATAAAATTCAACATGAGTAATGGTACGGCTCTGGAAATCCTGAGTCGCGGCACGGGCCTTGGTACAATTTCGGGGAATTTCGTTTTCCTCCGTCAACTTTTGCACGAATCTCGACTCGTGCCAAAATGAGATGAATGAAATGGTTTTACAAAATTTTGGGAATTTCCTTGTGTAAAAGGAGGAAATAATTGAGTTACATTCATTTCCTTCTTTGAGACAGGTAAATGCCCAAAATTTTGTGAAACTACTACATCGTAGTTGATGTTTTTACTTTCTCCATTGGGGTGTTCATTACTATAAAAATTTCGAAATTTACCTCCCTGAAAGTAGGAAATATTTAGGTAACAATTATTTCCTGCTTTCAGGGAGGTAAATTACCAAAACATTGTAGCCATGAACTTCCCATTGGAAAAAGTCAAATCTTCACTTTTAATGCAGTGGCTTTATAAAATTTTGGAAATTCACTTCTCTGAAAGAAAGAAATGAATGTAACTCAATTATTTCTTACTCCCCGAGAAGTGAATATCCAAAATTTTGCGAAGCTCCCACATTTGAAAGTGATGTTTTTAATTTTTCGATTGGGAAGTTCAAAATTACTATATTTTGGGAATTTACCTCTCTAAAAGTAGAAAAAAATTGAGTAAAAATCATTTTCTACTTTAAGAGAGGTAAACCCCGAAATTTTTTAGTAAACATTTTTTTTTTTTTGAAAGTTGAAAACATTTCTTGCAACGCATTGGTTTTACAAAATGTTGTGAATTCAACTCATGTTAGTATGAAATAATTGTTCCTCAATTCTTTGATGTTTTCACTTTTCCCAGTGGGAAATTCAGTGTCATACAATTTTTGTAATTTACGTCTCTGGAAAAGTAGGAAATAATTGAGTAAAATTTTTCCCCTATTTTCAGAGGTGAAGTACCAAATTTTCACATTAGTATGGGAAAAGTAAAAACATCACTTTCAATATGATGGTTTTACAGAATTTTTGGAGTTTACGTCGTGAAAGTAGATAATATTTGAGTGTGAATCATCTCTCCTACTTTCATGAAGTGAATTCTGAAAATGTTGTAAAACCACTGAATTGAAAGTTATGTTTTTATTTTTACCAATGGAAAGTTCATTGCTACAAAGTTTTGGTAATTTACCTCTCTGAAAGGAGTAAATTATTGTCTCCTTTAAGAACGTTAAATTAAAAAAAATTTGTAGCAATGAACTTTACATGGTAAAAAGTAAAAACATCACTCCCAATGCAATCCCAAGTTGACGAGAGCAAAAGACGTCTAACAATGAGCTCTGGCACGTGCCGCATATTAGTGTCGTATTTGTAGGTTTATTTTACTTTTAGGAAAATACATATACTACAAATTTTGTGAACTTAGATGATTTTCTCTGAAATTATACAGGAATTTGCTAAAAAATTATGAACCTGACCAAATTTTATTGTAAATTTATTTATATGGAAAATTGAAAAAAGGGTTGAGTTTGCTTAGTCATAAATTGATAAGCTGCAACTCAGTTTTCGTTAATCTGATGGAAACAAATTACAAAAATTTTTCATAGAGTCTGAAAAACTAAAAATCACGTGGAAATTTCAATATACATCTATTGAGAAACAGATCATTTATCCCATTTATTTATTTCGAGAACTAATTTATTTATAAATCAGCTACTTTCAAAAATATTTTTCCAAATTTGTAAGTGAATGTGCAAATAAATTCTAAAATTGACCAAATTGCATGTTTATCTCTATTGAAGATTGAAAAAATTTATAAAGAACGGAATTTATTAATTTTTAAGTTGATAAGTTATGAATAATTTTGAATTTGCAAACTTGAGAAAGATCAAATGGATAAACGAATTTCTATATTTTCTAAAGTTTCAAATTTCGAACTTGGTAAATATCTAAATTTCCGAAAGTATCCATTTACTAGAAACTATAAATTTGTCTTTTCTTGTTATGAACTATGAGAAATTGTAAACAATCATCTGGAAAAACAATTTCAATATTTGTTTATGCAAAAATAATTCAATTTTGTATTATTCTCACTATTTACTCATTTCGAGCACTACTTTACCGGCAATAGTAACACGTATCATCGTGTTTCATGCGATCATCGACATATAAACTGGACCGCTCATTTCCACTGCGCATCCATTTTGGTGTAGAAAAGAAGGGACATGGGATCCATCCGCGGTTATCTCCGTCTTGCTTTTTCTGATTGGCTTTTGGTTTTGGCTCAGGCCTGTATGAGTAGTTAGCGGGACCCTCAATGAGGGCTTACAATTAGCCTCGGTTTTTATGGCCCAAGCTCGTTTGCAGTTTTCAATATAAATAATCCGAATAACGGAAAAAATAGCTTCTATGTGCTTTGTTTAACGAACGCGAAGCGACGTGGGCGACGGGCGTTCATTTCACAGGTAATGATATTATTATATTTTTGACTTGACGTCATAACCTAGAAAAACATTTATTTATAGCATCGACGTATAATACTTATATGTCGATGATTGATTTTGAAATTAATATTATCTGCTACATTAAATATAATAAATAATATTCGTTTCAGACTGAAACTGCTAGATAAAGAACTTGGACAAAATTAAGGTCATAAATATTAAGTTTACATTGATGAATTTTTTGAATCCATTAGATTCAGCTTGTCTTATTTATTTTGCATGAAAATCTATGCTATGCTCACTATACAGTGGTAATATCACCTAAAAAAATTGATTATTATCATAGAAAATTAACCAAAAAAAAAGTATAAATTATTGGTAAGCATGCATCAAATATCTGACAATTGGATGAAATCTGCAAGTTCTAATTAAAAATTTTGATCAAGTAAAATTAGAAACTTTAATTTAAAAAATTTCATGAAATATTTCGTAAATTCGAATATTGTAAATATAAAAATGGAATATGAACGAACGGGATGATAATAATTATTCTATATAAAAAGACACGTGCATCTCCACACAATGCTAAATATATTTTTCCGAAAAAATAATTTCTTAAACTTACATATAAGGAACGTTTCGGAAATAATTTGCTGGAAAAATAGATTTTGGAAAGTGTGAATAATGAAACGGGGCCCGCGAAATGCTAGCTCCGTCACTGCGCGCAAAGGATAGCGCACTATCTCCTTTTCTTTCTGCTACGTTCGAGTTCGCGCATCCAGATTAGCGGTCCAGTTTATATGCCGATGCATGCGGTACCGTGTGAGTACGCGAGTTATGAAAATTTAAATTTGGCAACGTGTCTTTCATGTCGCTACAGTGAATGTCTGTTACTGTCTGACACATCAATCGCGAAATTCTTTCTTATGGACTTATAGTTGGGAGTTATAGAATTTGATGTATAAGCCGCGAATGTTTTATAAATGCCGTAGTTGTGCATAATCATCAAACTCCTGGTGTGAAATTAAAATTTATCTGTCATCGCCCGCGCGGACATTTGGTCTGCTGTGAATTTAAATTGGCGTAACCGTAGAGAGAACACAAAGATTCCAGAGTCGGTTTATGCAATGCCCTTAAACGTTGATCGGTCGAAAACTTTCGATATGGCGGACGGTGGCGACAAAAAAGATTCTAAAGGAATGGTGTCTAGAGACTCTCATTGATACATTTCAAGGTAAGTGATTTTTATATTTCGATTGCTTCTTCACAATCTCTCGAGTACTAGAGATAAACTTGTATCGGTGATGCTGTAGAATCACGCACGGCCTTTCTGAATAAGGACATTTTACTTGCAATTTTTTTGTAAATCTATATTCTAAATTCTATAATAACTTTAAGTGATCATTAAAAACAAGAATCAGTCGGGAGAACCAGAAAAATGCTTGTTTTCAGATTGAGTAGAGTGTCATTTTTTAAAGGTTAAATTTTTTGAAAACCTTGGAAATGTGTTTGGATGTGACTGAACTAGATCTCCCCCAATCCATTTGAGTAATAGTAATTAGAGTTTCGAGTATTCACTCCAAAACTGTAGTATAAATAGCAGAAATAGCTTCATTTTTCAAGCTAGTTTGGAGGTTAGGTAAGGAACTAAGGGAAATGTAACCTACACTTTAATTATGCCTGTCCGCTTTTTCAAGTTTGCAACAGCCCTTGGAAATAAAAAATACGTAAAATCAATTATTCCTCGCTTCTCCTGACTGCTTCTTTTTTCAAACAACAAATCATAGGTATTCTAACAGAAATTGCAAATAACATGATGTAATTCAGTAGAGCCGTGATTCTACTTTATAACCCTTGTAACTAATAAATAAGCTTCAAGGTCAAGATCGGCTCAAATAAACTTGTCATTAATTCCTTCAAGTTCTAATTAGACTTGAAAGTAAGGAATCCTACCTCCCCAAGTATTTCTTGTTTCTTCCTATTATTTGATTATTTATTGTCTCAAAATATGAATATACTTGTATGTCAGTCGTAAGAGTAATATGTCCATCCTTATTATGATGAAATACGACCGTCGTAAAGATGGAAAAAAATAGTAAATTTCAGATCAATAAAGTATAGTCTCTTTAATTTTCAGCTGAAGGAATTCATTAGGAAGCACTAAATGCAATTGCACCCGGAAGTAGCTATGTAGAAAAGCTTCTGGAGGATGAGTTGTTTGGAATTCAAATTAAATTTGAACGCAAGTTAAGGAATTATTTGAACCTAGAAGAAACAATTGAAGTTCTTCTTGAATCTTTGGAGAATGGATCCACTCATAACACCAGTAAAGCAAACACTTGTTCAAAAGATGGTCAATTGCAGGGAAACATTGCATTGATAATTAGAGTTTAAGTAAAAAAACTATTTATAAAAAAAAGTATATAAGTTATTGAAAGTAAGATGATGGATAAAATAAATAATTGTGTTCCTTACAAAAACTGTAAGTACTGATTTTGCATTTTACTAATTATATAATGCATCCTTATACAATTATTTAGAACTGTGATTTCTTAATTTAGGAGAAAAACTCCTCTACTTTGATTTATAAATTAGTTGGAATATTTTCTGAGCAAAAGAAAAACTAGAAGCACACAGAATGCATTAAAATTTATTAGTAGATAATTGGAGGAAATTCTCGCAAATCTATACGTATCATTAAATCGATGTATTTTTTCCTTTTAGGCTATTATTCAAACAGAAAAAAAATTTATTCTATTTATATAATACATTTTTCCTTAAAAAATCTATTGTTCCTTCAACAAAACTATCCTGTTAAATTTACAAGAGTTTTGTTCGATCAACAAAGCGATTCTGTATAACCTTCAGATTTTTCGTTCAGCCTGAAAAATCATTGTGTTATACTGACAAATCTTTGGTTGATTCAATCATATATGTTTGTTGCATCCACAAATAATTTTTGTTGTGCCTACCAAACTTTTACGTTGGTTCGACCAAACGCACCAACAAAATATTTTGGTTGGCTTAACAAAACGATTTTGTAGCTTCTATAGCAACCAAAAAATTTGGTTGAAACAAACCAATCAGTCAACCAAAAATTTTTCCCAGTGTATCAACCTAATCAGGCAGAGAATCGTTGAGAAGGTCATCAACAATCAACAAATCATCGTAGGTAGGTGAATCAGCGTTATTGAGTTATCTTATCGATTTCTACTTTCTTATCATCGCTCTTCCCATAAGTTCTCATAACACTAGAATTCAAAATGAGAAAGGAATTAGAAAATTCGAAGCATACTCGTAAGAATTGTGAAGCGCTTTTGACGAAAATTAAGACCTCCTTAGATAAAACATTAGAAGTGTCAGTAAAAGTTATCCTAGCCAATCCTTAATTTGAGAAACCAGCAAAGGTTGAAGCCGCGATCTGAACTACATAATACAAAATCAGGTTGGATTGTCACAGTAAAATTCAATTACTACAACAAGGAGAAAAATAAAACCCTGTGTCATTTGGTGAGAGATCCCTTGAGTGTTCAATTGGAGAACTTCTGGAAGATTGAGGAACCCTTACAACATTCAGCGTGACGTTCCAGGTCAGTAGATTCTGAGGTTACCATTTACAGAAAAAGACGCAGATTTGGGATCATCTTTTGATGTATCACGACTAAGATTTTTTGCCATTAGTACAAAATTGGATCGAGATCCAAATTCACAAGAGCAATATCATCGCTCCAAGGAGGAGCATGAGGATTTGAAACATATGGAACGGATTACAGCTATGACAGCAGAGGTGTATTACATACCACATCATACAGTATTAAAAAAGTCAAGTCTCACCACCAAAATGAGGGTAGTGCTCGATGCCTCGGCTAAAACATTGACAGAAATGTTGGCCTTATTATTCATTGTTGATGGGTCCAACTATTCTGGATGGAATTTTCGAGACAATTCTACGCTTCCGCCAGAATCGAATTGTTTTGAGCGCAGACATCGAGAATATGTATAGGCTATTCTGGGTCCATCCTCAGGACAGATGCTATCAAATCATTTTTTGGAGAGACAACAATAAGGGACAGCAAGGGATCTCTAAAGACGTATCAGCTGAATACAGTTGCCTACGGAACTTTGACAGCTCCTTTCCTGGCAACTCGTTGTTTGCAGCAGTTGGCGGAGAATAAAGGCTCGTCTTCTTCTAAGGCTGTGGTAGACTTCAAAAACGACTTCTAGGTAGATGATTTTTTTACGGGATGGCTCTAATAATATTTGACACCAAATAGATCTGAAGAAACCACGAAAACAATAATTTCCTTCTGGAATCTGCTGAAGATACTTTACCTTTGATGTTAACGTTAAAACGTCAACATAATTAATTTATGGAAGGAATATCGGACTCAAGTAACATTGCTGAATAGCTGGTGTTTATAATTTATCTGCTGCTGGCTTCCGCGGGAGTCGAGTTTGGATTTGATTTGCAGCTGCGGTGTCGCGGTATTTTGGGTCCTTCACAGGTTCCCTCTAGTTCTGAGTTTTTCCTGTTCTCTCCTGCAGTCAGTTTCTTCTCGGCCCTTGCGATGACCGGTAAATTCTCCTAGCGTTCCGGTGAGTAGACAGTGATTGTCGCAGCTGTCCTCGGACTGCTCCAGCAGGCAGACGGGTCGTCGCCTTATGAAGCATCGTTGAATAGGTTGTATGCAGTTGTATTAAAGTTATTTGGGTTTCCTGACTCGATCGTCTCCTAGTGTTGTGAGAACTGACGAGTCGGATTACGTATCGCCTCCAGTTGCGTCGGGATCGATGGTTCTGGGAGAACCATCATGATCGTAGCTTTCGGAGGTTACATCTGTGCTAATTTTTCTGAACCATCCCCAAGATTTTCGATAGAATTTGGTTGCCTCGGCGGTGTGTTTGAGCGCGTAGTAAAAAGGGGTTTGCTGCTCCCTATGGACAGCTAGCTATATTTGTCGAACTCGTATAGTTCAAGCCCGGCAAGATGTTCCTACGCAAATAAGTATTTATTCAGAATACAAGACAATTATTTATGAAATCACCAAAATTTAGTCTTAAAAGTCTCCGAAAGTAAATTTTTTTTATTATTCAGGGCTACCTGTGTTATGGGTGAATTTTAGCACCAAAAATATCGAAATTGATGGTTACATTTTGACCATGAGTTTAGATTCGATCAAGGCTTTGAAAGGTATACCTCGCGATAGCCTTTGTTTCGATACACTTACTAGTATTCCAAAATGTGATATTTATTAATAAACTGTTACAGCCTATTGATATTTGGAATAAACTACCATATATATTATATTCAGCGGAAGTCATTCTCTGGAAACTTTCTTACAAATTCAAAATATCTCCGTCAGCTGGGCCTATACTTAAATATGATTTATTATTCATTTGTTCATTCGAAAACCTCCTGCCTGATTCATTCTTATGTTACATAATGCCTAGATAGTACACTCTCAGAAATTCCCTTTCAACGATAAAGTCGGTCCTCCAAACGTTAGAGTAAGATACTTTAAAAGTAGATTCTTTCCACTCTCAAACGATCTAGTTTAACGCTGAAACGGAGTCGTCTAAACTATAGAGTATGCAATTTCATAGTAAAGGATTGCATTTTAAAAGCATGGTGTTGCTACGCAACGTATGCGCACAAACATGCGCACATGCAACCTTCAACGATTCGATGCTCCGTTTCCAACTCTAATTCCCGAACGATTGCATTTTAACCGTTAAAGTGTTCCTTTATCACTGAAAGGGAATTTCTGAGAGTGTACATAATACTACAGCTACGATGTTTATTCTAGTTCAAAAGACTTGTACGATTATAAAGCACCATCCAAAACGGATCAGAGGCTGATAGAATTACCAAAGACCGAAATAAATCTTTTCTGGCATCTGTACCTATAAATAAGGTACTTTGCCAATAAATGGATCGAATCCTCTGTTGCTCACAAACTGCAGATTGTGCAGAGTTGTCCCTCAGTATAACTGAATTATTATTCCCTGAGGAGCTTTTCCTCCACATTACTTATGAGACGCACCTAAACAAGAAGCTTTAAAATGACAAGGTCCAATTCAGGCCGTAGGGTCTTCATACGATTCAAAGTAAAAAGATAATCCATCTGCAGTCTGCATGACCGAATTGAAATTGGGGACTGCCTCACCTGAATCTGCAAGGATTTGAAAATTTCAAAGCAAATTTTAGAAAACCTCCCATCATCTATGCCCCATTTTTTTCCTTTCCGAATGGACACTCGCACTAAGAGCGAAACACGGGTGTTTGAGGGCAGTATCAAAAGCGGAGAGGAGGGCACGGAGTAGCTGCTGTAGTTGCGGATTCTGAAGTTTATCGATATTGGAAGAGGATTGAGAATGATTACGGACCTGTGATAGAGAACGAGCAGAGACTGCGTCAGCAAACGATCTTGGGGGAGAGTGGGTTCGAAAACGCTACGAGGTTAAGGAAGAGGAGATCTTTCAGTGGGTTTGGATGTAGAAAGTTGGTGAGTTGGGCTCGACGTAATGCCAAGTTTTTGAGGAACTTTAGGACATCCGCTGTAGGTGGCCCGGTGAGTGCCTTTACAATTGAGACAATATGAAGTGGTATCTTTCTGTTTTCTGGTGGGACAGGGGGTGGTGGCATGGCTATTGCCGCAAGCCCAAAACGCATGGCAGTAATCTGCAGTGTGGGAAAATTCTAGGCAACTACGGTACTGAGGAATGATGTTGGATTTTCGTATGGCTTCAACTTGGCCGCTGAGGCGAGCTAGAAGTTTGATGTCAAACATGGACTTGACAGTTGGAGTGGATCAGTTTAGATGGACGACGACTAGGGGCCAATTTTTTTCCACTTTTTTCACAGGATGAACTCGTTCGGCCTAGGGATTTCTAGTTTGAAGTTCTTCAAGAATTGAATCTTCAGAAAGGAATTCTTGGACTCCCCTGATGATAACGATGAGATCTTTATCCTGTTGGAGCTGGTTAGTAGTGTAGCTAATTTTATTCTTGTCAAGTTCAAGAGTGATAGCGCGGAAACTATCTACAGATTGGGGATAGACGATTATTGCGTGAGATGTGTTTTTAACATGGCGGATTGGAATGTCTGCTTCGAGAAGGGCTGACAAGATTTTGGGCCAGAGTTCTTTCTGGAGGATACGGATAGGAGGAGGACCCCGTTTCTTGGTCACTGACTCATCTTCATCTGATGGGCTTGAAGGGATAGACTCATCGTCGGAAAGTAAAGGTGTGGCCGATTTTGCGGGATCGAAAATTCGTTGTCGTTTGGAGAGTTTAGATTTCAGTGTCTTGAATTCGGAAGAGTGCATCATGCTGGATCAGGAGACGAGTACTGCCTGATAAGAATTCAGGAGTTTTCGAATATTGGGAATCGTAGAAGTGATTTACTCAATAGATAGGCGTGGAGGGTTAGGGAACCAACAAAGAGAGGAACCGAAACCTTCATCCGAATGAAGGTTCGACATTTTTGTATGGTTCAGGCTTGCCCTGAGAAATGTAGGTGTAAGAGGGCTTGCGTTCCGACCAGTTTACTTTGATGCGTCAGATATACCAAAATCTATCATTGTACCATGAGCCTCCATACCCGAAACCTTCTTCAGCTAATGCAAGGCCATCTTTAACGTATTGATTGAAGTGATTAACCTCTACCTCCCTAAAGTACCTCAGACCCTAGATCCTTATGGCATTAGGTGGACGCTTGAGATTAGACTCTTGAAAAGGATTAGTTTGGAATGCCAAGATTCCGACTTATAGGCTTGAAGGAATTGCAAAGATGTACTTACGGCTATTCGAGCATCAGCAATCTTATGGTGCCGCCCGAAGCAAAATAACCTGAACTGCCAGGACGCTTACCCAAGTGAGTATTTTCCTGAACCATGTCCAATCAAGAGCCGTCAAATAAATATTCCGGTAACAACGGTGAAATTACCCTACGAGAAATTATGGTTTTGATCTTGGATGTACTGTCTTAAAAATGATAGAACCTTCAATTATTGGCAATAGCATTAATCTTCTTTATGGAGATCAATCCGGTAGCCAGCAAGAACAATGTTATCATCAGAATATACTAGAGGGAAAATTCCAATAGGGTGATCAATTTAAATTCCCCTTAGACCACGACCTACCATAAAGTTTTCTGAATCACTGATTGTTTGAATATACCTTACCTCAATAACTGAAAGCAGGCTCATCTGAAATCGATAAAACAGAAAAAAACTTTATGCCCAGAAGTGAAGAGATTATCTGAATAATAGAGTTTGAAACAAAAATATGGACCGTACAACGTCTGGCAGCCCCGAAACTTGTCTGAAATCCCGGCGGACATGAACACTCATCCATCATGCGACCCGCGTAGAAATTTCGCCAGTGCCCTAACCGGACCCAAGTCTGTCAAAACTAGACACGGGCTCAGTGACCAAACCAGAATCAAGCTAAAAAAAAATGTTTTATCTGACAGGGCGTGTGTCGATTACCAGACTAGATCGCCAAGCCCTGGCTAGGCTTGACCCTTGTTTATTATCCATTCCTTACTATTTTAATAATCCGCAGTTTTTGGAACGAAGTTCCTTATACGAGGGTAGAGACCTAATCCACAAAAAGTATTTTGATACCGTGACGCTGAAAAGCGTTAATGGAAAGCGTTATTGACTTTAGATTATGGAACCGGTTGAAATTTTTACGAGCATCGGACGATTTTCATGACTTTTGCTATTTTTTATTATCGTTCCGTAATAGTAGTAAAAATGGAAATAAACAGGTTGTGGATACAAAACCGATACCGGTAAAAATGAAAATGCCGGTTCCGGTAAAAAAAAATTTGCCGATACCGGTTTTTTTCAATTATTTCATCTAAAGAAATTCGCATAAGGTGATATCCTCTATAGGACTAAGAAAGGGGAATGCATGCGACCAACATCAATTCTGTGAAGGGCCACATAAGTGTCACCGATCCACCCCCCACCGAGACTTAGTGAAAAGGGAAGATATTATTTCCATGTCTAGTCACAGGGTAGATCCCCCCCCCCCCTCCAAGAGTTTGGAAATGAGGAAGGTATGTGACCTACATTATTTTCATGACTAGTTACAGGGGTGCACTTCCGCCCCCCCCCCTCCCCCAAAGACTTGGGAAATGAGGGAGGTATGTGATCGACATTGTTCACATGACTAGTATCAGGGGTGAATCCCTCCCCCTTCCTCAAGGTCTTGAAAAAGGGGAAGGTATGTGACAAATAATATTTCTATGACTAATCACAGAGGTGCATTTCCGCTCTCCCCACAAGACTTCGGAAATGAGGAAGGTATGTGACAAATATTATTTTTATGACTAATCACAGATGTGCACCCCCCCCCCCCCCACCAGATTTGGGAAAATGGTAATGTTTGTAACCTACATTATTTCCATGAATAGTCACAAGGGTGCAATCCCGCCTTCCCCAAGACTTTATAAATGAGGAAGGTATGTGGCCTACGTTATTTCCATGCCAAGTCACAGGGTGAATCTCCCCCCCCCCCCAGGACTTGGGGAATGGGAAAGGAATGTGACCTCCATTATTTCCATAACAAGTAACATGGATGAATCTCCCTTCCTCCCACACAAGATCTGGGAAATGAGGAAGTTATGTGACCGCCATTTTTTCCATGACCAGTCACAGGGGTGCATTCCTGCCCCTACAAGACTTGGGAAATAAAGAAGGTATGGGACCTACATTATTTCCATGACTGGTCATAAAGGTGCCTTTTCGCCCCCACATGACCAACAGGCACAAACTTTCGGCCACCATGACAACAACAATATTTCATTTTCAAATACTTCAACTCTCTTTACAAATATTTTATAACTCGACCCTTTTCTACACTTCGACTGTTGATAATATCGGCCAAGGATAACTTATCGTTTTTTCTTCGTGTTAAATAAATTCAAATTCCTTCCGAAAACTCAACGTGCACTCTCAAGTTACATACAATATACATGCAACGTTCGATCTAAGGCTTTATGAGGCAAAATAAGTCTTTATAAGACATAATAGTTCCTCAATTGTTTAACCTTGAGATAAAAGACCTTACAGCCACTTCGGCGTGCTTAACATACGCTTTTTGAGAAACAGTTAAAAATAAATTACCGGTACCGGCATTTTCATTTTTACCGACACCGGTAGTGTATACACTTCGAAATAAATATGAAGGATTTTGAATGTACTTAAGCTTGTAGAAAATCGTGCGAAAATTTCCTTGTAAATACGACATGAAAGAGAAGCGTCAACGATGCTACTATACTCTCACAGACTATCTTTGGCCTAATTAACCGGTTCAAATTTCAACGTCCCCTGTTTACAACTTATTTATCTGAACTTGAAGGTAAAAACATATTTAAAAAGTGGTCTAGTCAAGTGACACGCGGAAGAAACAAAGTTCTTCCGTTGCTTAACAAATACTGAATATAAACGTTCCTCAAATAATTATATAAAAGTAAAGCGTGGCTTCGAAACATGCGGTAGGAACGGAGTTTCGAGTGCTTATATACGTACGTCCTTCCTCTTCAGCCCGCATTTGAAACTCCGTTCCTAACGCATGTTTCAAGGACACGCATGAGACCAGATTGTAATTGTGCAAAAATTGCACTTCGAATAATACATTAGTAATTGAATAATGACTTGAATAATTAATTTTACATTAGTTTGGTCCAGAGAAACCTAGTCCAGCTTCCGAATTGAAAAAAAATTGGTAAATAGAAAATCTATTCACCATTTAGGATCACCAATCTGTAATTTATTTCGATTTCCAAAATTAATTTTTGTTTAATCTCAGTATCGATTTCCAAACTAAATTTCTCGTACTTTGAACTCAGTTCTTACTTAAAATTTGTTTAATTAGGATATTACCTATCTGTGAACTATTCGGATTTCCGAGTTTATTTTCAATTGGTCTTCGTATAGATTTCCAGACTGAACTTTCCAAATCTCAAAACTAAGTTTTTACTCTAATCTGGTTAAAGCTAGACATCATCTATTATATTTTTGGATCATCAAAATAATTTTCAATTGGTCTCAGCACGGATTTTCAAAGTGAACTCTTCAAATCTCAAAATATATTCTCACGTCAATTTGGTTCATTCTGGGCATCACTTATCTGTCATATATTTGGGTTGTCAAAATCATTTTCAAGTGATTACAGTACGACTTTCCAAACTGAACTCTTTGAATCTTAAACTAAGTAACTACGTTCAGATAATAAGATCTGCCCAATAGGTTCTTAATCTGCTCAACCAGCACAGTAAATACTTTGGTTCAGCACATGTCAGAAAAAAGTAGGTTGTGTAACTACTAAACACGCACAAGCACCTGAGTATTACTGCGCAAGTCTTAGTATCTCCAGTACTTACTGCGCATGTATGTATAAATATCTTGTACAGCTACTGCGCAGGTATAAAGTTTCTCAAGTTTTTAATGCGCACGTCTGAAAGCCTTGGTTACATGCTTTGCTAATATAATAACTTCGCGTATTTTCAAGGTATCTACAGATTTCAATAGATTATATTAGACAGATTCAAGGTGTTATATAAATAATAGGATAATTTTGTTCCTTTCAGGAGCACCAGTGTGGAATTCAAAATTTTGAACGTTTCATTCTTCACCTCAACTTTTAAAATGAGTCGAATAGATGATGACAGCCCAACAACCAGTTTAGCATTCAAAATTTAGACCATTTCATTGTCTTGTTAGACTTCCGAACCAAGCTTATTTAGAAATTGTCCTTTTAAGTAGATAAGGGAACCTCCTTCTCCTCGTTGTTAAAGAAATAATTGCGGACTGGCGTGAGCCATCGAGGGAAGGACCGGGCTCTCCCAATGCCGGGAGACCCCACTCACCGACACCCTTACAGATGCTCCAAAAAAACCTAAGAGCTCCGATCCTCAGCTACCCATCTCCGAGCGCCAATGGAAAGCCGCACGCAGGTCAGAAGCAGAACCAATACTGACTGCAGGAGGGAAGGCAGCACTAGCCCTGGGTAGGAGAGCGCGCGAACGCCGGCCTCTCTACTCCTGTCGGTTGATACAGGGAAAACTCAAAACTAGAGGGAACCTGCGAAGGACACAAAACACCGCGTAACCGCAGCTGCAAATCGAATCCGAATTGGACTCCGATGGAAGCTGGGAGTAGCAGATAAATTATAAATACTCATAAAAGCACTCAAGGTTATCCACCCGTTTAACTACAGGAGAACCCATACAATATTCCGCGAAAACGCTATCTCGACCTGGGGCATTCGACGGTTTACATTTTCGTATGGCAGTTAATATTTCGGTTTTGGAAATCGACCTATTCAGCAGGGTCTGCATGTTCGCGGACCAAGCAAGGACAAGTCTAGTTTTTGTCGGGTAGAAAGAATTGGCACAGGTCTTCCACGTGTGTAGATCAATACAGTAACTATATGCAGGGGCAATATTAAACTTATAAAGAAATAGTAAGTGAATTTCATTAATTTCTTCATTGATACTCCTTTCATATTCTTGATGCAAACATTTGATAGATAGATAGATAAACGTTTATTCTTCATCCTACTGGCCTTGAAAAATTGACTTGCTTACACCACCATGTCTTACAAAATTTGTTACATCAAATAC
>WSXT02244062.1:0-12337 GCA_011762715.2 Neuroterus valhalla | reverse complement strand
ATCTCATTCCCTTCTTCTCTTGTTCCCGGAACTCTCTTCTTCCCTTCTTCGAACTCTCTTAATACTAATCTTCTTCTCTTCTCCTAACTCTCTTCATCTCTTCCTTCCTCAACTCTCATCTTCTATTCTCCTCTTAACTCTTTTCTTCTCGTAACTCTCTTCTTCTCGCAGCTCTCATCTTCTAACTTCCCCTTATCTCTTTTCTTCTCTACGTCTCTAAATTCTCTTCTTCTCTTAATTCTCTTCATCTCTTTCTCTCTCAACTCTCAACTCTCATCTTCAATCCTTCTCTTAACTCTTTTCTTCTAGTAACTCTCTTCAACTCTCAATTCTAATCTTCTATCCTTCTATCCTTCTCTCATCTCTTTTCTTCTCTACTTCTCTGAATTCTCTTCTCTTAAATCTCTTCATCTCTTAACTCTCTTCGTCTCTTAACTCTCATCATCTCCTAACCATCTTCTTCTCTTCCTCTCTCAACTCTTTTCTTCTCGGAACTCTCTTCTTCTCTTAACTCTCATCTTCTATCTTTCTCTTATCTTTTTCCTTCTCTACTTCTCTAAATTCTCTTCTTGTCCTAACTCTTTTCTCTTTTTTTCTCAAATATCTTCTCATCTACTGCTCTTCTTCTTCCAACTCCTCTCCTTTTCTTCTCTTAACCCTCTTATTGTTTTCATCTCTTCTCATCTAACTCTTTTTTTCTGTTAACTCTCTTATTCTCTGTTTCTCTTAGTCCTCTCCGGTTTTCCTCTTAAGACTCTCCTTTTCTTCTTCCCTTAACTCTGTTCTTCTCTGATTTTCTTAGCGTAACAGTTCAAAGGACCTGTCCACGAACCACCTCCCTACCCTTTGTGACAAGCTGTAAAAAAATTTCCTATACCCTCTTGCCCCTTCTTTGCATGCGATTTTTTGTACTTCTGTAAAATTTCGCAGGCCAGACCTTGGTTGCTGTCCATTACTACGTTACTAGCTTCAAGCAATTCGTCTTATCAAACAAAATGAATCTTACCTGTTGGAAAATCCTATTCTTGATTGAAAATCAACCTTCTCCCTTTTCATTCTTCTCTTATTCCCTTCTGCTCTAAACTCGCTACACCTCTTCGTCTCTTAACTCTTTTCTTCTCTCCTTTTCCTTTCTTCTTGATTCGGTCTTACTCCTTTTTTGACAAGTATCTTCTTCTCTCCAATCTCTTTTCTCCTCCTCTCTTCTTTTCTTAATTCTCTCGTTCTCTTCTTCTCTCATTCTCTTCTCTAAACCCTCTTAACACTTGTCTTATTTTCTTCTCTTAACTCACTCATTCTCTCCTTTTATTATTCTCTTCTTGTCTTCCTCTCTTTACTCTGATCTTCTATCCTTTTCTTAACCCTTTCTTCTCATAACTCTCTCCTTTTATTATTTTCTCAACTCTCAACTCTCATTTTCTACTCGTTCTCTCAAATCTTTTCTTCTCTATTTCTATAAATCCACTTCTTCTCTTAACTCTCTTTTCTTTTTGTATCAACTCTCTTCTCATCTACTCCTCTTCTTCTTTCAACTCCTCTTCTTTTTTTCTCCTAACTCTTCTTCTCTTAACCCTCTTATCGTTTTCATCTCTTATAACCTTAACTATTTTCTTCCCTTAACTTTTTCCAACTCTACTTCTCTTCTTCTTTTCTGCTCCTAACTCTCTTATTCTCTCCTAATCTTAACTCTCTTCTTTTCTTCCTCTAGCCTCTTCTTCTTCTCTTCTTCGCTTGAATCTCTCTTTCTCCTCTACTTCTCTTCTTCCCTCCATCTCTTCATTCTTTCTCTTAACCCTCTCCTTCTTTTCCCCTCTTCACCCTATTTTTTTCTCTTTCTCAACTCTTTTCTCTTTTTTCTTCCTATCTCGTTTTCTCTCTCTCTTCTCTCTTCTCTTTACTCTCTTTTTCTCTTAGCTTTCTTCTTATCTGCTTAGCTTAACTCTCTACTTCCTTCCTCTTCTTCTTTTCTTCTGTTAAGTCTCTTCTTCTCTGCTTCTCTTAACTCTCTTTTTTCTCCTCTCTCATTCTCTCCTTCCCTTCTTCTCACCTCTCTTCTTTTTTCAAAATAAAATTGATATATTTAGTTAATAAATCTTTCTTTCTCTGGTAGTACTTTAACCTTTTTGATTTGAAATTTCATTTCTTCTTGTTGGAAATTCATCTTTCGTAGATGATTTTTTGATTTTATTAATAAATCTTGTCTCTGGTATGGAGTTTATATGCTTAGTTAGAAAATGAATCCTTTTCGGTTGAAAATGAAAGTTTTTGGTTGATAATTATATAACGATTTCCTAGAAAATCGAATTATTTATTCGAAAATCTAATTCTTCCAAAAAATCACATTTTTGAAATAAAAATTCAACATTTTTAAATGTATCCTGTATTCTTAGCTTTGAAACTAAGAATCTTAAGGCTAAACTACTCCGTCAAAATTAATTTTTTGTGATTTCCATCTTTGGTTGCGAATTTAGCTATGAAGATCAAAATTTATTTTCCGATCATTTAAAAAATTTAACTTCCATCTGGCTATTCATGTAATTGTTTGAAAATTCATGTATTTGTTTCCAAATTCATGTATCTGGTTGGAAATGGAGAAATTTCTAAAGAGTAAAATAGGTTTCAAAATGAGCACTAATCGAACCCTCTCTTACTAATAGTTCAAAAATCAGGAATTTGTTAATTAATCTTTCCTTAGTTCTTCCTTTCTTTCTTCTTTTCTTCCTTTCTTCCTTTCTTTCTTTCTTTCTATCTTTCTTCCTTTCTCCGTTCCTCTCTTTCTTTCTTTCTTCCTTTTCTTCTTCTGTCCTTCCTTTCTTCATTCCGTAATTTCTCTAGTTGAAAATTATCCTTCTCAGTTAAAAATTTAACTGTTTGGTGAAAATAACTTTTTCTGGTTTAAGATTTAACTATGTATCTTGTTGAGATATTTTTTTCAAGTCAACTGTACTTGATTTCAAATTTGAATCTTCTTTAGTTGAAATATTTGCGATCCCTTTTTTCTTGGTAGGAAATCAATTTTCCTAGTTGTGAAAACCTTTTCTTGGTCGGAATTTCGAATATTTGGTCGTACGTTAAACCGGTTTGTCAAAAAATCTTATTCCTGGTAGGAAGTTAATTAATAAAGGTTATTAATATGTTTTGATCGAAGACTTAACTTTTTTTTTCTTAAATTTGTCTCTTTGGCTTAACGATTCGAAAATTTACCAGAAAATTAAATAATTTTTGGAAAATTGAGTTTCTCGTTTGAAAATCATATTTTTGAATTGAAAGTTCAACTATTTTATAGGTAATTCATCTTCCTAACTTATAAATTCAACAATGTTTCAATAAAAAAATGTATATGGTAGAATATTTGTCTTTTTTGGTGGAATAATTATCTTACTCGACAAAAAATTCATTATTTTGGTTGGAAATTTACCATTCAATTTTACACAAAATTATACAAAACAAACTAAATAGGCATCGATAGTTACTTTTTGACTCGATTCTCTTAATGAAAGTATAAATTCGATTAAAAAATATAAAAATAAAATTAACAAAAGTGAAATCCATCGATTTAAAAGTGAATACTCGACAAAATGAATTTTCCTCTCGTTCTCTCGAGTTTGCAATCAAATATCGCGAATCACGATTCGCGTATCTCGAGAAAGGCGTTTAGGATAATATCGAACGGTTTACCAATTGCCCAGATTAAATCAGTAAATGTGGTAACAAACTCGTGCCGCAGTTCTGCTCCGCTATTGGACTCTCATTGTTCTTTAACTTTTATTTCAAAGAGAAAAATTCCTGAGATATAAATCCTAATAAAACGGGAAAATGTTTATTCCTTCTTCGCTGCTCGTGATTTTTCTTAGCTTTCTCTTGACAAATCTAGAATGCTTGATAATTTCTTGCAAGGTGGAGAATACGACGGAAATTCAGAAAAGAGAAAAGAGACGGACAATTGAAAATTTTAACTTATCGGATTGGATGAAACCAGTTTCGAATATTAAGAATGAACTTCTTAATATTCAAGCCATTATTGCCAAGGATGAGGAATTGACGCAAAACTGTATGACTGCCTCGCAAAAAACGTGAGAAATTTTAAAATATTTTTGAACAAATTAAAACAGTATTATTTATTGAATACTTCAAACTACAGATTCCTGTTACCGACATGTTACCGACATCGGAAACATTCCACAGCTGTAGAGGTTCGTGTCCGTGCTAAGCTTAGCACGGAAGAACTTTGTTTCTTTCCTCTTTGTTCATTTTATTTGATTTTTTTGACACAGATATTTTAATCCAAAATAGATTGTCTTTCAAGCTTTAAAAAATAACATAATCCAAATCCAAGTTCAAATTTTTTTAATTATCAACAAATGTGAACTTTTTGATTATTTATAGAGAGAAGAGACATCTGATATGCGCTGGTTCGATATTGAATGAACGGCACATACTTACTTCCGCCCATTGTGTACATGAAGCAACACATATCAGGTGAATAATAAAAAAAAAGAATAAATAATTATAAAAATTATTAGGAGAGTCAAATTAGGATTTTTTCTAGAAATAATTGGTGAGAGCAATTTTTTTCATCTCTGTGATATCCAAATGAAATCCTAGACACTTCAGTCTGCAAGTGTTGTGGAATTTCTGTTATTAACGGAGGAATTGTTGCTTTCAGTTAAGAAATACATAAGAGGGTACAAGAACATATTTTTAGAGAATAAAATAAGCTTCAAAATGAGTACTCATCGAAACTCCTCTTACTAATTGTTTAAAAGTTATGCATTTGTTAATTAACGACACCGGTTTCTCAAAAACATCTTAGCGGTAATAAACTTTCATTGTTTTAATGAAAATTTGAATCGAATTTCCCTTATTGGGTCCCTAATTTTAATGGTCGAAAGAATTCAAAGCAGCAAATCCAAGTTGAAATTATTTGAATTAATTATTTAATTATTATTATTTGGAATCCAAGTTTTGTAGATAGGTGAGAGAATACTTTTTTTCTAAAAATAATAGTTTTTGGAAAAAATTTTTTTGTGAGTTGGCATCTGCTGAATAATTTGAGGCACATTGATTGTTCACAACAAAATTTTGGACAGATTTCAAAAACTCTGTTCTTTTTATGCACAAAAACAAATTGTTATGAACAATCATTTTTCAAAATACGCAACACTTGTTCAAAAAATCTGAAAAAATTGAGTGCAACCACATACTCATTGGATATTAGTTATTTTTACAGCAATTTTTGACGTGCAATTGTTTCGTTGCAGAAATATTGTTCGAACAATATTCATAAACAATATATTTTTTAAATAATTATAATAATTAAATATGATTTTCAGACATAATTTAAAGGCTCCACTCGTTGTGGTAATGGCACCTCTAAAACCAAATCCTCAGGTGATAAGGGTTGCTAGTTATAGAGTGCATCCTAAGCATAATATGTTTCCTTATAATCAACAACATATACGACATAATGTTGCAGTACTCAAGCTAGCATGCAGGTATTTTTTAGATTTTATTTTAGTGTCCAAAAAAAATGGTACATTGTGTGCCAAGTGTGGACTGACGGCTTTTTTCAAAAGGGCGTGATGTTTTTGTAACGGATAGTAAGCGAGGGCGCCCTCGCCCTTGGCGCCCTCGCTGGATAGAGGTGGCGATAGAAGCATGTTATACGTCGCGCGAAGCGCGCTATATACGTTGAAAACACCGACTAACCAATCCGCTTTGTTCTCATTATATCCTTTCAAACCTAACCTTAATTGCTCTGT
The DNA here is from genome assembly GCA_011762715.2 of Neuroterus valhalla. NCBI lineage: Eukaryota > Metazoa > Arthropoda > Insecta > Hymenoptera > Cynipidae > Neuroterus > Neuroterus valhalla. The sequence continues at coordinate 6,575 of WSXT02244062.1, read as the reverse complement.
CCCAAGCGTTTTTGAAAATACAGAGACACGCAGAAATTGGGAGTCTTGTTTCAACTCTGACGTCCAGACATTTTTTACACGACATTTTCATGATCGCGTTCTGAAATGGTGTGCTTTTAAATTTGGTAGAAGCACCTTATTTTTCGATAGGAAAGATAATTATATTGTTCTTGACGTTATTTTTTGGTCAACTGGTATGTAATAATAATATTAAATTATTAATACATTTTCGAGCAGTGGAAAATTTTCATTCAGCTCCGCTGGGATTCGAGCCCAGGTCTTCAGATTTCCGGTGTGAGCTCCAAACACTAAGCTACAAAGAGACCACGTAGTCTGGAAACCTGGACTCGAATCCTAGCAGAGCTGTAGAGAATTTTCCTACAGATTGAAATATATCAATATTTCAATATTATTTATACATAAAAGTAGACCGAAAAAATTACATCGCGAACAATTGAAAAAGACATCTTTTTTCTGGGCAACCTACTGTATAACTTTTTAATTCTATGTTGTAATTCAGTATATAGAGAATTTATCGAAAAAATATCTTAAAAATTCAAATGCCGGATAAAAAATGTCTTCCTTTCTTGCTTCTTTTCTTTTTCTTTCTTCTTTTTCTCTTCCCTTCTTCCCTTTTCCATTTGCGTCTTCTCTCCTTTCTTTCATTCTTTCTTTCTTCTGTTGCTCCTTATCTCCTCTCTTTCTTTTTCATGGTTTTTCCTTTCTTTCTTCCCATTCTTTTTCTTCCTTTCTTTCTTCCTTTCTTTCTTTCTTTCCTCCTCCCTCCCTTCCTTCCTTCTTTTCTTTCTTTCTTATTTTCTTTCCCTTTTTGCTTCTTTTCTTCTTTGTCTCTTTTTTTTTATTATTTTATTCCTTTCTTTCTTACTTCCTTCCTGGCTTTCTACCTTTTTTCCTTCTTTCATTTTTCCCCTTTTCTTCCTTTCTTTCTTTCTACCTTTCTCTCTCTCTCTCTCTTTGCTTCTTCTTTCCTTTCTCTCTTTTCTCTTTTTTTCTTTCTTTCCTTCTTTCTTCTTCTTTTTTTCTTCCACTCTTTCCTTCTTTCTTTCTTCCTTCCTTTCTTCCTTCATTTTTTCCTTCCTTTCTTATTTGCTTTCTTTCTTCCTCTATTTCTTTCTTTCATCCTTTATCTCCTCCTTCCTTTCGCCCTATATTCCTTTTTCCTCTCTTTTTTCTTTCTTTCTGCCTTCCTCATTTTCTTCCTATCATTCTTTATTCCTTTCTTTCTTTCTTTCTTTCTTCCTTTATTCATTCCTCCCTTTCTTTACTTCTTCATATCTTCTCTCATCTTTTCTTCCTTTTTTTCTTCCTTTCTCCTTTTCTTTCTCACTTCCTCCCTTTACTCCGTCCATTCACTCTCTTTTCGCTCTTCTTCTTTTCAGACTTCCTTCTTCTATTTATCTCTTCCTTCCTTTTTTCCCTTCCTTCTTTTTTCTTCTTCCTTTTTTCCTTCCTTTCTTATTCGCTTTCTTTCTTCCTTTATTCATTCCTCCCTTTCTTTCCTTCTTCATATCTTCTCTCATCTTTTCTTCCTTTTTTTCTTCCTTTCTCCTTTTCTTTCTCACTTCCTCCCTTTACTCCGTCCATTCACTCTCTTTTCGCTCTTCTTCTTTTCAGACTTCCTTCTTCTATTTATCTCTTCCTTCCTTTTTTCCCTTCCTTCTTTTTTCTTCTTCCTTTCTTTCTTCCTTCCTACCTTTCTTACTTTTTTCCTCCTTTCATTCATCCTTCCTTTCTTTCTTTCTTTCTTCCTCTTTTTCTTTCTCTCTTTACTTTTTCTTTCCTTTATCTTTTTCTCTTCTACTATTTCTTTCCTCCTTCCTTCTCGATTTTCCTTCTGCCTCTCTTTCCTTTCTTTCTTCCTTCATTTCTTCTTTGTTTTCTTCGTTCCTCTATTCCTTTCTTTCTTCCCTTCTTCATTCCTTCCTTTCTTTCTCTACTTCTTCCTGTCTTTCTACCATCTTCTCTTCATTTTTTCTTTCCTCCTTCCTTTCTTTTCTTTCATTCTCACTTCCTTTCTTTATTCCGTCGTTTCTCCCTTTCTTCCTTTCATACTCTTTTTCTTTTTTGCGCTTCTTCTCTTTCTACCTTTCTACATTTCTTTCTTTCTCCCTTTTTTTCCTTTCATTCTACCGTCCTTTCTTTCTTCCTTCCTTCCTTTTTTCCTTACTTTCTTTCCTTCCTTTCTTCTTTTCTTTCACTCTTCCTGTCTTATTCTCTTCATTGCTGTTTTTATTCCTTCCCTTTTCTTTCTTTTTTTCTGCCTTCTTTTCTATCTTCCTTCCTTCCTCTATTTCTTTTTTTCTTCCTTCCTTTCTCTATTTATTCCTCTTTTCCTTTCTTCTTTTCTTCCTTCTTTTCTTCCTTCCTTACTTCCGTTCTTTCTTCCTCCCTCCCTTCCTATCCTTTTTCTTCTCTCCTTCTCTCCTTCATGAGAAGCTTATGCATCATCTGCGTGGTCTAACACCCACACTCTTTTTTATCTTCGAAGATTTCAAATGAGAACAACTTCAATTTCCATCATATGAAACTTCGTTCAAATCAAACATTCAACTCTTCTACTTTTGTTTAAAAATTTGATTTTTTGTTGTTTTGGAAACATTTTTTCCAGTAAAGAATTCAACTATTTTTTCTGCAGTTCTTGCTCCCATCAATACAACTAATTTTAATTTAGAATTGAAAATAATTTAAGGAGGAATATTACATATTAAATTCAGGCTCGGAAATTTGTTGGAAAATTATTTATATTTTTGGAAATTCTTCTCTTTAGTTCGAAAATTCAACTCTTTTAGTGGAAGTTCCATCCTTTTTGAGAGGAAAAACAACAGTTCGGTGAAAAATTGATCTGTTTGAGTATACAGAATTCCCTTATTTGGTTCAAAGTTCGTTTTTTCTGGGTAGAAAATTGATGTTCACTGTTGAAAATCATTATTTTTGGTTAAAACTGAACCATTTGGTTAAAAATTCAACTATTTTGATTGAAATTCAACAGTTTTTGTCAAATTAATATTTTTGTTGAACAAAATTGTTCAAAATTTGAAATTCAATTTTGTATTTTAGTTGAAATATTGACTGTTAGATTTTTATTGAGAATCCATCTTTTTTGTTCATAAACTCAAAAACTTAGTTTACAATTCATCTACTTTGGTGGAAGTTTATTTATTCTTTAGCAGAGACTAATCATTCAGGTATGAAGTTGATCTTTCTGGTTAAAAATTCAATTATTCTGCCTAAATGTCTTATTCGGGTTGCAAAAATTAATTTTTCCAATTATGTGGCATTAATAACACTGTATTTTGTTGAAAACTGATCTTTTTCGGTTGAAAATTCAATAATTTCGTTAAAAATTCAGCTTTTTTGGTGAAAAATTATTATTTGGTTCGAGTGAGGGATTCAACTTTTCCAACTGTGAATTCGAGAACTTAGTGAGGAAGAAAACTACTTTGTTGATGAAATCATTTTTTATTGAAAATGCAACTATTTTGTACAAAATTCGTATTTCTGATCAAAAATTAATCTTTTTTGTTAAGAATTCAACAACTTAATTCAAAATTCATATATTTTGTTGAGAATTCGTCTCTTTTGTAGGAAATTCATATATTTTCTTGAAATTCTCCTTTTTTATAAATTCAAATGTTTATAGTTTGGAGTAAATCATCAACTATCGCATTTTACGTTGGAAATCTAACTACTCCGTTCAAAATAATTTATATTCTAGAAAATTATTATTTTTCATGTAAATTAATTTGATTTTCATTTAAAATTCGAACACTTCATTATTGAGGTATCACCTTTTACATTTCTCGCTCAGAATTCATCCTTTGTGCTTTGGAATTCAAAAACTTGTTCAAGAGCTCAAAAACTTCGTTGAAAATTATTCTGTTGAGAATTCATCCTTTTTTTATTAATTAATGATCTGTTCTCGGTTAAATTTAAGCTTTCACGTTAACAGTTTGACATTTCTTACTAAATCCAACTATTTCAGATTTTGAATTTATATATTTTTTTGGTTGAAATATCAAATATTACTTTTTTTGTTAGGAAATCTTCTTCTTTTGTCGGAATTCCAACGACTTGGATGAGATACTTTTTCAGTTTGTATTGAGAATTCAACTATTTTAATAAAGGTCCGTGTTTTCGGATGGAATTCACATATTCATTCCAAATTTATTATTTTGCTGGAAATGTATCTTGTTTTGGTAGAAAATTAACTTTCTAGTATAAGTCTCTTCCTAATTTAAAAATTGATCCACTTTGTTCGAACTGAAATTTGTTTTGAATTTTAATTATTCGAAGCGTTCCGAATCTATTTCTTTGACTTGATTTTTTTCTTTCAGTAAAAACTGTTGTTATTATTATCTTTCAGTATCATAACAGAGCACTTTACAAGGATTCACCTTCCAAAAGCTCCCTACACAGAACTTTGTTCCTCTGATAACTGTATCGTGGCCATACTCAGGAAAGTTGGAAAAGTAATTCAAATAATATATTTTGTCAAAGAATACATAAATTTTTGATTATTACATTATTCCTCTTATTATATGTTCAATGAATTTTCCTTTTTCCATTTTCAAAGACATCAGTTGTAATGTATGACACACGTGCAAAAGAAATTCCCTTGACATCGAGGAAACGAAGATCGACAGGAATGACTGAAGAATTACGAAATTTAACGAAAAAGAGTACAAAAGCTGACAGGGAGGTGCCTCAATTTCAGAAACTAATGACAACCAGGAACAGTGAAAGCAAAAGAAGAAATTCAACATTTCCGGAAAGGGGTGACTCATTAGAATTGGGTGAATTTTAATTTTATGAGATAATGATTTATTTAAAATTATTACTTAAAACAAAAACTAATGTATTTTAAGAAAACTTATATCTTATATAGATGGTAATTTAGAGGATGCCATTTGAGAGGTTGGAAATGCTCTTCTCTAGGGAGAAAACTAATTCCAGCTCTAATCCCAAGAAAGTGATTCTCAATTGATCAAAATGATCCAAACATTGGATACAAGCATCAAATGTTGAATTCATACACTCATTCTTTACTCAGTTTCATGGACGAGAATATCGAATTTCAAAGCATAATTTCTTCAGATTAGTTCTTCATCATTAGGATCATGAATAGTATAGATCATCATGTCTTATCACATCGTTCTTAACGACGCGTGATATCATCTCTAAAGGATATCACCGTTAGTTATAGTCATGGGTCAGCGACATGTAACACATCGACATGCATCTTTAGATAGAATTAGTATCCATAATAAGTCAGAAGCGTCATTGGCCCATCACATCATCTTCACATAATTTTTTCATCAATTACATCACGTCATCATATCATCATGAACTTATAACACCCCATTCATAATATCCTCTTCCACCAAAATTGCTATCAAACATGCATCATATAGTCAAAGATTAATCAATTAACTGAAAAATGCATCTCTTTTTTTGCTAAAACAACTAGAAATCGTTGAGCATTCAACTCGTTCTAGAAAAAACTCTATAACTTATTCGAAAATATAATGATTCTCTCAAGAATTTAACAATTTTGATGAAAATTCGTCTTTCTGAGATGGATCACCATCACCGGATAATATCATCAATCATAGATCATCAACTTATAATACCAAAAACACATCTACAGATATTCTTATTATATCAATACCTGGCTATCAATATCGTCATCAATAACAATCCATTCTTATAATCATTATCATATAATCATCATCGTTTTGAACTGGTTTTTTCTTTTGTTAAATACTGTCAAAGATTAATCAGATTACTTAAAAATGCATATCTTTGTTTGCTAACTCAACTATATCACTGATTGAGAATTCATCTTCTTTTGTCGAGAATTTCATTCTTTGTTTGAAATTCAATTATGTTCTTCAAAATGGAACAGTTTTCATGGAATAGTAAATATGCAAAACTACACGGGCAGAAAGTTGAAATTCCTGCACTGCATGATATGATGCCCTCGGCTTCGCCTCGGGCATCATATCTCGCAGTTTAGGGCTTTCAAACTTCTGCCCGCGTGGTGTATACTCTTTTTCTTCATACCCGATCGGAAGTACGGAAATGAATCATATTTTTAAAAACAATGCATGTATATTATAGCATGTATTGATGCCTGACCCGACATTTGCAGCACGAGCGGAGCGAGTGTTATTGCTGGTCGGGGGACAGGCATCAAATACGTTTACAAAAGAAAATGTAATCACACATATTTGAAAGAAAAAAACTTTTATAACCTCTTCCTCGTCCGCGGTTTCGTTGGGAGAGAATGATTAATTATTTCGTCCTTTTTTTATAAATCTTTAGTTACTATTACTTCTTAAAATACATTCACTGATACATAAAAACACAAATTAAATCCAAGCAAGCTTTGAGGTTATATGAACAAGCGGGAGTAATAGCAGGAATGCCCATGTGGAAATCGCCCCATTTGCCCCTAGTTTAACTAGGGCAGTGGCTAGGCCCTTGCTAGAAAAACTGGACTAGTATGTCCTAGTCAGAACCCTTCAAGGCCCTGGTCAGATTTTGTATTACGT
>WSXT02244051.1:0-15445 GCA_011762715.2 Neuroterus valhalla | reverse complement strand
AATTCAATAATGAATTTTTAAGATTTTCAATTGCTATAAATTGCATTTTTACATTGCTTGCTCCTTTGCTCCATAGGATTGAAGGTGAAAAATTCTATTGATGAATTTATCAAAAAATTTATTAAAATTGCCTAATACATAATACTACTTGAGGTGGTATTATTTTCCTTGTCGGAAAAACTATTAGCATTAGGTTATTAAAAAAAAGTTTTCATCTATAAAAGTTTAATATAAATTGTTTCAATTGATTTGAAAATATTGAATAAATACTGTCAAAAGGCATCAAACCAAAAATTGCTCAAAAACTTTTGCTCATACGTTGTTTCAGAAATACTACGATTTATCGATAACTAATTTTTATTATTATTTTTTTCAAATGTGATAATTTACTTGTTTCCTGATTATGATTTGAAATCGCAAAAAAATGTAAACCAAATACTACTTTTAATGAAAAGTACTAAAAATATACGGTGTATATTGAAATTGTTGGTTTATTAGGAATAAATATAGATTACTTGTAATGTTCAGTATTATTAGTACCTGATTGCAGTACAAATTTTATGTAAAAAGTGATGTTGTATTATTAAAATTGAATATGCGTTTTTATTAAAAAATTACATTTCACTTTTTCCATTATATTCATATTTACCTACTGCAATTTTTCACTGTCATTATTATTGAAGAGAAGTATCATTTATTTCTAATGCCGCATAATTGTAGTATGCAGCATGCGGAATGAATAGGATTACTATTCAATAATAACGACAATATTATACACTCTCCGCTTGCCTGGGGGCCTCTCGGTAGAGTGCCAGTTTCTCGGCTGTTGATGCTTGAGTGATTCTGTCCCTCCCCCCGAGCCTCGCACGACAGCCCATTACTTGGAGACTTGCGACGCAGGTATTCACGCACCGGTTCAGAGACTATACATACGGTCCTTAGTGTTTACCTTCGCCTGGTCAGGCGTCGCTTCAAATCTGGTTCGAACTTGATTTCTAATTGCTCCTCGCTTGAGGACCACAACCCCCGATACCGGCACTCTAACGCGCGATGAGTGTAAGTTCACATTCACAATTCAACTATCCCGCGCTTCTTCGGCTTTGCAATTTTAGTTTTTCCAGGAGACAGAATTGCGCATTGTCGCTCCATGAGCAGCCGTTAGCTAATTATAAATTGTGATACTTCTCAAACTATGGTAGCCATAGCAACTTCACCCCCGTGGGTAAACACTGGTAAAAACATCCACTTATCCCACGAATAATAAAGGCAAAATCGAGCAAATAAGAAATTAAAAAGGAGAAGTGTAAGATTTCATTCTATTCATTCAGGCATATCAGGCATTCTATTCCTCATATTTCCTTTCTCTTTTACTTCATCTTGTCTTTATTTTCATTGAAAAGAAATAATTCTTCACGATTCAGAAAGTAAATACGAATTTTCATTTTTCAATGCACGCAAAGTATTCAATTGTGAAAGTACAAGGGTATCAGTGTATTTTGAAATTTTGCAAGGATTCCAAAAATGATTGCAGTAATATTAAGGTTCATAAGGGGATAAAAATATTGAAAAATTCAGAAGGATTTGGAATATATTAGGATGTTTTGGATGATTCTAAGAGATTTCAAAATATTTCAATGTACTATTAAAAGTTTCGAATAATTTCATAAGTCTCAAATTTTTTTTTAAGAATTCGAAATAATTTTGGGATGATTTTGAAATTTTAAAGACATCAATGATTATAAGAGACTTAAATAAAATTCTTCAAGTTTTTCAGGAATCCCCGAAGATAAAAGATTTCAATTTCCAGGGAGTTTTAATTGGGAAACAAAGAATTAAAAATACATTATAGTTATCAATTTTGAAATTATAAGTCTCAAATTATCACACCTTGACCTTTATTTCACGTCAACTTATGGGTTAAACAATCAAAGTTTTTGAATGTAAATTGTATGATTGAAAACCATCAATTGTCTATTCCATATTTAATATAACTCAACTCATTTCTCGATCTGAAATTTGATGACTCCTAAAATACAAAAATGTGAAAATATAACGGTAATACTGTGAACTTACACCTATTATAACATCCTAATAACATCATAATTTGCTATGGTAACAAAATGAAAACTTTCAGGTCCTGGAGAGAGTAGAAAACGTATGTTTTCCTATAAGTGAGCTTGCATGCGTCTCAACAGCTCTTTCTACGAACTCGTTAGAGTTTGTCTTTTTCGTCAGATCACATGACAGTTTGCCTTTCAAGATTGCTGTCAAGTAAGCTGTTGTGGACACAAGGTATTGTGTTATGCAGGAGCGTAGAAAGACACGTAGCAATTTCTCCCTATGAGTTGGACAAGTTACGCGATCTTTTCTGACCACACGTCGAAGTAAGTCATACGCGAGTTGCCCAACTCCTACAGTTGTATAAATGCTGCTCATCTTTCTTCGAAGAATGCTTATTAAATCAGCGTGAATTTCTTCCAGCCACGAAATCACTTTTCCACCCACTCGTCGGTTAGCTGTGCAACTAGTGCTGTCGATTAGACCTGCACATGGAGGACAAGAGTTTATTTCTGGAATGTTATTTTTCAGTTCTTGTAGAATGGTGTGCGTGTCTGTTGAAATTATGCCCTTCTCAGGAAGGGGACCTTTTTTTGAAGAACGAATCGTAAGTGGAATGGATGCAAGGGTGCAAGAAGGAAGAGTATGTTCTTCATTTTCCAATCCGCTAGGTTCAAAGCAGGTCTGCCACGTTTCCAAAAACGATCCTTCATCAGCCATGCAGTTGGAAACGTAGGAGTGAGAGCGTGTCATGTTGTTCACTACAAGAGTCTTGAAAAATCCAACAAATTGGTGACAATTCGGCTTTCTGTTGTTGACTCTGCAGTCCCGGATTTGCGAGAAGAAATTCTGGAGTGGATCTTGATTCACGTGAATGGTTTTCAAGCTTTTGAATCCGAGTGTTTTAAGTTTTTTCCACAACAGCTCAAGTCCTCGAAGGGTTAGCTTCAGATTTTTGAAAGTAGGTGGTTGCTTGGCAGTAGGCTTTTTTGTCGTTGAATCAACGAACCTCATGCGTGAAACTTCTTGATACGCTTCCTTGAAAAACTGTAAGTGGAAACTCGAATCTGTAAGTAGCGTTCGGTACTGGCTACGTGGATCTTTACGAGTTTTGCCGCTGAAGGAATCCGTCAATTTATTCCCAAAGAATAAAAACCATGCCGTGTTTTTACCCTCATTCGGCACTGCTAAGCTCCCGAAAACAGTAGAACGTCCTACAAATAAATAAAACAATTAGTGAATAATTCTATTCACACTTGAAATAATAGGGAATCGATAAATTTACTACTGTAGCAGTAATATATTTATTCATTCCATATGATTCTTTTTCTCGGTGTGCTTTGCCAATTGTTTAAAAAAATTACAACACATTTCTCAGTCAGTAGTAAAATAAGTATATATTTCCTTGTTATATCAAATTTATAAAAAGAATTACAAACCTGGTACCCCCGCTAGTGCATCCACGCGTGATGCCAGAGAGAGACTAATAACTTGAGTGACCACGTGGACGCTCGTTTTCTTTATTTTATTGGGATAAATGTGACGATCCGTTAATTTTGGAAGGTATCTTCTTTCCTGCACGCCATAAACGTCTATTTCATAGGCTGTTATAATGTGCTTCCACTCAGCGAAGGTTCTTGCTAATTCAGATTTTTCGTTGTTGTATCTGAACTCCAAGTCCTTGTCTAAGAGATTGTTCCTCAAACATTTTATCATGTGAGGTGGATCGAAGAGAGGAATTATCTCTATGTCATGAACGATGTAGGTTCCATCTGGAAAAAAGTGTTTATGAAATTGTTCCGAGGAAGGTACAGATTTTTCAAAGTTTCTTCATTTTTCAAAGTCAAAAGTTGCTTACGTCTATGAACGTGATCTTCACCTCTCAGCCTAACTGTATCCTGAAACAGAATGTTTATGGCCGATTGATTAGAAGAACCTCCATCACAGACTGAAGCCACAATATTAATTCCAGCATCCTTGGAGGAAACAATTACTTCCTTTATGCAATTTAATAATTGGGCAGTGGTAGTTCCTTTACTAAAAAAGTAGTAACAAACTGGAATAGTATTTCCAGTGTCTATTGAGCGCAACATAAAAACGAGAGCGTGATCGGCATATTTCTCTGTTCGTTTATTTCCGTAATCTTCGAAGCCCACTATTTTATCTAGAGTTTGATTGTAATGTAGTCCCATTCCAAGAATAATGTCATCCCACATTACAATAAAAGCTTCATCTTTTTCAGTCTTCAAACTTTTCACTGCCTCTCTCAGTCTCCTCCTTGTTCCTTCAGTAACACCAGTATCCATTTGCATCTTTTTCAGGAGCGTTTTCAACAGAGAAGGAGATGGAAGTGGTAGGAAGGAATGTAGAAACCTATACCATTTCGCAGATCGCTTGAATATTGAAAGGGCTATTATTTTCTGCTCATAAGTATACCTTCTGCCAGTATAATCTCTTTCGCTATTATTCATTATCATATCAATGAACTGTTTTTGTACATGAGACAAGTTTCTGTAAATTTTATAAAATCGTATTTTCTGATTTTTCTTTTCATCCTGCTCTGGTACTAGGTTCTCTTGTGGAATATCCTGTTAACATCATAGAGAGAGTTTTGTAATGGCGACAATTTCGAAAAAAATTTAATCGATTGGATTGAACGTTCCTCTTTTACAAAATGTCAATTACAGTTTTATAAACAATCTTTCGGATGTGTGAATGTGTGTGTCACACTTTTTTGGGAACAGGATAACTTGAAGACCGTTGCAGATAAGTTAATAAAATTTGGTAGGCTTATTTGGACCACTAATATCTCAAAACTCATCGTATAGTCCAGTCTATTTACATTTTATTATTGCAATTCATTGGGTAAGAAACATTTTTTTTGCCATATTTAGGGTACCATATAGGAAACTTGAATCCGAGTTTTCGACCATCAACCCTTTGCAGGTTGTCCGCCATATTGAATTAGGAGGTGATTACTTGTATCGCGCATAACAGTCGTATTTTTAATTTAATCAAGAAAATAGAAGATACCATTTTTCATGAGAAACATAAGATCTACAAATTAGTATATTTGATTTTTTCTCGTATTTTGCTTATTCGTTGCTTAGAAATCGATTATACAAATAAAACGAGGGTTGAACATTTTTTTAGTTCGAATAACTTTTTTGGTTTAGGTGCTATTGCAAAATTTTCAAGACAAAAGTTGTAATTCACACGATCCTCTACAATTTTTGTTTCAAACTTTTTTTTGTAAGAGCAATTGTTTAGTTACTGTAGCGTCTGAAAGTTGCGCGTTAGGTGATAGTTCTGGATTGTGAGCGCTGTGCCGTACTAAATTATTCTAAGTTCCGTTGATGGAATGGAACTCAACATTTTTTTTCTTTCTTTTTTTCAATTAAATATAATTTTGACTTTTTTTGTGTGCATGATTTATACAATAAAGTATTACTCAATTTATTTACATATTTGGTACAAACTTACACCATTTACCTCACACAAAATACAAAAGAACACTATTTTAACTGCACACAGTTAACACCATTTAAACAACACACTATACATAAATATAATTACACTGCACATTTCCCTGCTAGAAATAAAATATGTCCAGTTTTCAATGTTACTTTCATGTCAGATCGGAGGTAAGATCAAATTATTTTCAACTGCGATAATTAAAAAAAAAGATGATCTTTTGTAAATTTGTGAAACAAGGAAAACTGAAACTGATAAAGAACCTTGAAATTTCATTACCGATTGCATATTCATGAATGTAAGATTGTGAGGTTCGTAACATGAATCTTACAATTTTACTAAATGAGTAAGTTTTGTTAACGAATCGCTCTACAAATTTTCTCATTCTTTACTTTGGAGAATGTTTCATTTATTCTTCCAATAAACAAGAGAAATCATATGAATAATCGTTTAAAATTATATTGAAAAATAGTGAATAATTGAAATGCCAATAAAAAATAATCAAAATTAGGTTTAAATAATATTTGTATGTTGATGGTAAAATTGATTTTAGGGTCACCAAAGAATTGAAATCAATTTTTCATTGAATCAGACGCTTCGGCCTCTGTTATGGGAACTTCATCGGTGATATATTTCTGAAATTTGAGTACAAAAAAATGTTGGTTCGTGGAAATATATAATTTTATAGTGGAAATAGTTTCTTTGTATGTATAAATTAGGACAAAAAATGTTAAAACTCTTTACTGATCAAAAATAAATAAACAAACATTTTTTTGATAACACTCATAATTTTCGTAATGTTATCAAAAAATTTTTTATTTATTTATTTTCAATCGCTCAAGAGTTTTAAAATTTTGTGTCCTAATTTATACCTACAAAAAACTATTTTCACTATAAAATTATATATTTCCATGAACCAAAAGTTTTTTGTACCTAAATTTCAGAAATAAATCACTGATGAGAGCCTACAACCGAGGCCAAAACGTCTAATTTAATGGGAAATTGATTCAAATTCTTTTGTGACCCTTAAGCCAATTTTAACATCAACATACAAATAGTATGTCAACTGAGGGTCGACACAACTCCATCTTTTAACTTTAAGTTTAAAAAAAAGAAAATTTCAAAATAAAAATAACAAATAAAAGATAATTGCAATATAAATCATGCACACAAAAAAATTGTCAAAATTAAATTTAATTGAAAAAAATAAAAAAAGGACTTTGAATAATTAAGTACGGTACAGCGCTCGCAATGCACTACCTACACTACCTACTACCAAGTGACGGTGCGCGCAACTTTCAGACGCTACGGTAACTAAACAATTGCTCTTCCAAAAAAAAGTTTCAAACAAAAGTTGTAGAGAATCGTGTGATTTACAACTTTTGTCGAAAAGTTTTGCAATAGCACCGAAACAAAAGAAGATATTCGATCTAAAAAAATGTTCAACCCTCTTTTTATTTGTATAATCGATTTTTAAACAACGAATGAGCAAAACAAGAGAAAACATCAAATATACTAATTTGTATATTTTATTTTTCTCATGAAAAATGGCATCTTCTATTTTCTTGCTTAAATTCAAAATACGACTTTTATACGCGATACAAGAAATCACACACTCGGCCGAAAACTCGGATTCAAGCTTCCTATATGGTACCCTAAAGATGGCAAAAAAAATTTGCTGACCCAATGAATTGCAATAATACATATAGGAATCCGACTAAATATACTGGGCTAGTAGGATTTCTGGAAAATTTTATTACCTTTTTTTTTAAAGCACTTTTTTCAAAAATCAAATTCACAGCTGGTTTAGTGATAAATCATGAGAGGGTTAATGAAAAAAATACGAGGGGCAAGTGTGAAATATTTTGTGTTTCCTTTTCCATTGGGAAATACGAGCAAATGCAAAACTTACCTCGAAAAAACAGAGAGAGCTTTTCCTAACTTCTGCTTCATTAGAATGACTTTTTGATGTCGACAATTTTTCAATTGACGGAGATGAGGATTGCAGCGCAACATTAGTGTCAATCTTGCTGGGTGTGCTAGGAGAAGGAACAGTAAGTATTTCGGGCAAATCTAATTTTCCAGCGCTTTCATTGAGGACGACATTCTCGACGGGCAATTCTAACGTCGGAACTGCATCCCTTCGTAACCTCACAGCACCAGTTTGAGACTCAAAAAAGTCCTCCTCAACAAAGTGACTCCGGCAGACGAAAAACTGTTTGCAGGTTATGGTTTCGTACGGTAACTTTTGCAAGTCTGCATTACCGGTGGCTTGCACCCATTTTAAACCTACTAAGCGTCTTGTTGGGAACTTATGCCCTATCGCTCCCTTATCATTCAGTTTTCGACGACCACAACCACTCACGGTGCACGTTTTGTTATCCATTTTAACAGTTTCGGAACTTTCAGAAGCACAATCATTTGGCAGACGCCAACAACGAATGACAACAAACAATCTACTTGGCGCCAGTCGCGCCAGTGATCCAACTTGGGCATGTGAGAATTGCGCTTGCCCGGCGCAGCGGTCCTCTCATTGGCCACCGTTGACCGCCGTTTGGCACATGATTCAAAGCGGGCAAAATTAACCATCATTAAAAATGAAAAAGATAATTATTATGATTCGCACGTGAATGTCAGAAATGCTAAATTTACGTATTATTATTCTATCTCTAACCTTAATGACAAATTAGGTCATTTCTGGCATTAATGTGCAAATTATAATAATTATCTATTTTATCTCCAATAATAGTTCATTTCCGTTTTTCCTCAAAATTCATATTGTCCGGTTAAAATTCAATTTGGTTCAAAATTGAACTATTATTTTTTTAATGCAGCTGCCTAATATAAAATGAATTTTCTTGTACAAAAATCATATCCTTGAGTAGCAAATTTAAATGTATAATGAAAAATCATTTTTCTTGGTTGGAAAATCAAAAAGGTTTTTTTTCTCTGGCAAAGCTTTTTGATTTTAGTTTAAAATTCAGTTATGGCTGTCAGATTACATTTTTGTTAGGAATTAATATCTCTGTGTTGAGAATTCATCTGTTTCGTGAGTAATTTGTTTTTTCTCCACTTGGAATTGAACAGTTTTGTTGAAAACTAAGGTATTTCGTCGTAAATTAAATTTTTTGTTGAAAACTCATATTTGGGGGTAAAAATTCATACGTTTGGTAGAAAACTTGTTTCCTTTGAATTAAAATTTAACGCTTCGAATGAAAATTTCCCGTTGAAAATTGATATTTTCAGTAGAAAAATTAAACTATGTTGGTGCAAAAGCCAACTATTCGGTTGAAATTGAACTATTTTTCCTTATGTAGCTGTTAAGCAGAAAAAAGATTTTCTTGTAGAAGAATAATATATTTCTAGGTGGAAAATTGAAATGAATTGTAGGAAATAATTTTTTTATGGTTGAAAAATCAATTGAAATAAAATTAATTTTCCTCCTTTTGTTAAACCTTCATGATTCTATTTTAAAATTCAATTATTTGGTTGTCAGTTTACTTTTTTAGGGAAAATAATGTTTTTCAGTTAGAAATAAATATGGTGTGTAGGAAATTGGTTGAATTCTCTTAGAATTGTACAATTTGGTAGGGAATTAAAAAATGCGGTTGAAAATGAATATTTACCGTCAGAGATTCATATTTTTTGTAGAGAAATTGGATCATCCTGGTGGAAAAGTCAAGGATTCAATTAAAGTAATAAAATTTCTTTCTTTTGAGCAGTTTGCTAGAGAATAAACTTTCTTGTAAAAAAAGTCTTATTTTCGCGTAGAAAGTTCAAATTCATAAAAATTCAGTTTGAAAATCAATTAATTGCTTCAAAGTTGAACTATTTTGTAAGAAAAAAAGGTATCGTTAGAGCTTCATGATTTTTTTAAATTCAAATTTAACCATTTGTTAAGAAATTACACAATTTGAATCGAAACTATCTTTTTTTTCTTCGAAAATTTTTATAAAATCAAGCTTCATCTTAAAAAATCACATCTCGGGAATAAAAATTCGTCTTTTTGTCCTAAAATCAACAATTTAGTTCTGTTAGAAATTCAACTGATTATATAAATTTCGATTCCGAAACTTTCAAAGTAGAAGTTTTCAATGACACATTGCTATATAAACATCCTCTGAGAAGGCTTTAATTTTTTCTTAGTTGTATCGAAAATAGTATCTAAATTATTTCTTCATACACTTTAAATTTCAATATCGCCCCTAACAGTAGATAACCCGAATAAGCAACAATTATCTACATTACCGATCAAGTGTTTTGAAATCTTTACCCGTGCGCGCGTCTCCACAGTTTTGTCTTATTTGCTCTCCGCACCGAAACGTCAAATTCAGATCATTCAGTTTCAGTCAAATTTTGCGGGAGGAACAAAACAAAAAAGTTTCATTCTAGCTTCTCATTCATCAGTGAAAAATTTGTTTTGTGAAAACAAGATACATTTATGAAAGTTCAAGATGCCGCTTCACAGATACACGCACGCTGTGCTCTGTAGAATCCCGCTTTCGTTGGGAGCGAAAGGCGAGGTCGATGTTGACGAAGCTCGTTTACAACATTCAGCTTTAGCCGAACTTCTCCGCGAATTTGGAATTGATGTCGTCGAAATGCCGCCTGATGAAGTTTCGCCACTTTGCGCTTTCGTGGAAGACATCGCCGTTGTTTGTAACGGTATCGCGCTCATTGCTCGACCTGACGAACCGTCACGCTTGAAAGAGGTATTTTTGTTTTATAGTTTTCTAGCTATCCGTTACTTTACCTATTTCGAACGTCACTCCAATGTTTTGACTTAAAAATTCAATTCTGTAAGATTCCTAACCTTAATTCGCATGCTCCATTTTTTGGGGATCTAAATAAATTTGGATATGATTTGAATGGTTTCGAATTTCCGGCAAATGTCAAAGAATAAATTATTTTAGTATTGCTAAAAGAAGTAACTTTTGTTTTTCCTCCGATGTTTCTTCAACTCAGTTGAAGAATAGATCAATTCTGAAACAAAATAAGGTCCTTAAGGGCATATGGTAGTCTATGACGTAATCAAAATTCAACCTTGTAATATGTAATTTTTTCCGCCTGCTTATTTTCAAAGTAGGTAATATTTTGGGTTTAAAGTTTGGGAAATTGAAGAGCATATATTAGCCAACCGCTGTCTGGCCCCTTTGCGTTTCTATTTTCCACCTATAATCCGTTTTTTTAATCTATTTCGCATGTGTACCGTCTATCATCTGCTCTGACATTGTTTTGCAAAATTGATCAAAAACAGGTTATCAGTGAGAAATACGAACGCAAAGAGGCTGACAGCGGTTGGCTAATATATTTTCTCTAATTTTCCGAAGTTTCAACACAAAACATAATTTAATTTGAAAATAAGCAGGCGGAAAGAAAAACTAAAAGTTCGAATTTCGACTACGTCATGAACTACCATCTGCCCTTAAATTATGGAATGTGTATTTTGTAGATTTTTGGTCTAGATTGTATTTAGCTCGATTAAAGTCTTTCGTGTCGACTAATTGAATTAAAAGGATGATTGGCCGTGGCGGCATTAAACCAGATGCATTAGAGCCGAATGTCAGTCGTGCTATTCAAGTAAAAAACCTAAGTAAACTGTTAACTGTAATAAATGATACGCAAGCTCTATTTATACCTGTTCGTAAGAGCATCTATTCATGACTTCAAAATGCAAATTCAGATTGATTTCAATCACCTCTTGATTTATCCAACCTGAATCAGGCAATGATTGTAAATCTTGTTTTTTGTCGTTAATTGATTATTCGTATTGAATAATATACAAGTGTACGCGGCGAAGTCCTTCATTCTGTTTGCATTTTCATTGTTCGTGTTTAATGTATTCCGTTGGCTCTATGAAGTTGGTCCACAGAAATGATTTTTTTTCCATTCCTGCTATGTATTTCAAAATGGTTCGATGTATGATTCAAAGTTTAAGAGTACATAAGTGTTACGAATTAATCGATTTCAATTGAAACTAAGGCCATAATGATTTAATATCATGAGATGCAATGTATCCCAATTAAGGGCAAACGGTAGATATGACGTAATCAAAATTTGACGTGGTAGTGTGTATTTTTCCCCGCCTGCTTATTTAAAAGAAAAATTATCATATTTTGCATTGCAACTTTTGAAAATCGAAGAAAACATATTTGTCGACCGCTGTTTGGCCCTTTTGCATTTTTATTTTTATGGATAATCTGTTTTTTTATCAATTTTGCATGTGAACAACCGTATTTTTTTAGGTTCGTTCTTATTATTTAAGGCTGATGAAGATATAATTGTTGAAAAATTGTGCATTTTCAATTAAAATTGAAGCCATAATGATTTTGCAATTATTAAGCTAAATGTTTCCACACTGAATATAATTTGGAAATTTTGAGGGTCTTAATTTTGAAAATTTTGCCGACAAATTTTCAAAATAATACATACTTCAAAGAAGCGTATTTTATTTTTCGAGATTGATTTTTTTTTAAATTTATAAATTTTCATTCCTAACAAATTTTTTAATCCTAATTGATTCAGAACTGAAAACATTTGAAATTGTATATCAGATTAAAATTTCCAAAATGGAAAATAGTGCAGTTTTCAATTTAAGAAATTCGAATTTCAATCATGTTTAATTGAAAAGCTTACGAATCAAACAGTTTGGAATTATTTTGAATTCAAAATTTCCATTTCGGATAGTTTCAGATTGAAGTTTCTCTCTGATTCCAAAATTGGAAAGGGTTTAAATTAAAAAATTTCCAATATAGGGTAATTTCAAAATAACAGGAATTGAAATCTTGTCATCTCCAATCGAAAGAATTCAAAACTGATTAATTTCCCATTCAAAATTCTGGGGAAAAGGTTATTCTTAAAGGATTCGAATCTTAATAATTTCAAATTTATTAAGTGTATGAAATTCAACAATTTTCAATTCTAAAAGTTCGAAGTTCAAGAATATGAAGCATATGTGAATTTTTCAAATTTGGCTTCAAGAAATTCTACATAAAAAATGTCGAAATTCGAGGAAATCTGATTTCTTTAGGAATTATAATGATTTGAATAATTTCAAATTGAAAAAATCCAGATTAGGGTTTCAAAAGAATTACCACTTCAAATCGCAAAAATTTCAAAAGAAATAATTCTTTATTTAGAAGCGTTTACAATTTAATAATTTTTGTTTAAAATTGGGATTATATGACTATTGTCAATGAAAAATTTTCCCCAGAAAAAAACTTTGGAAATAATTAATTTGAATACGAAAAAAAAATCAAGAAAATACTAAGAAAAATCATTTTAAAAAACCTGATGCGATTTGAAAAACATTTGTTTCTTCTAATACTCGTCTTGTGTGCGTCAATCAAAACTTTCAAATTATATAATAAACTATTCAGCATATAATAAATATTTTTCCATAAAAATTTTCGCTGGAAATCAGTATATCAAAAATGAATGTCAATATTAAATCATAATATTCCAAGAACGCCTCAGAATTTCTAAAAATTTTAGGTTGCGTTACCTTTTTTTTCAACAACAAGAGCATTTTCAAACAAAAATCATAATCAAGATTCAAAATTTCCCGAGAAGTTACCTTTTTTTGTTTTTGTTTTTTACTGAAGCGGTTCTTGCTGAAAATTTACATTTTTAAAGAAAAATCATTTTATTTCAGAGGTTTCATAAGATCTACAAAAGTTCAAATTATTTTGTCTTCGCGTTTCATGTAACTATCAGATTCAAAAAAGGATTTGAATTGGTTTTATATTTACAGGT
Source organism: Neuroterus valhalla (assembly GCA_011762715.2). NCBI lineage: Eukaryota > Metazoa > Arthropoda > Insecta > Hymenoptera > Cynipidae > Neuroterus > Neuroterus valhalla. The sequence goes on along the minus strand of WSXT02244051.1, from coordinate 2,158 downwards.
TAAGCTAGCGGTTTTCATCGGATACAAAAATTTGGAACAATTTATTTTATGTTAACATTTTCACCGATAATCGGTTTTCTCCAACGGAAATCATTAGATTTTGAAGAAGATTTACAATTTTAACAATTTTCTGTTATTCAACAAGGGAAAATCGATTTGGACTAGTGTTTTTTATCGAAAATGATTGTTTTTCTCAATAAATAGTTATTAGACTGTGAAGAATATTCAACATTTTTCAACGCCTTCAGGCTATATTATCGTGTTTAATTAGAAATTGGGGTTTCAACCAAAAAATGATTCGATTTAAAACCATTTTTGCTTCAAATTCTACCTATCAAAATTGAAAAAATACATCATTGATGGATTTTTTGGTTAATTCGTCCTTTTTGGTGGACAATCATTCATGTTGAACTCTTTTGTTAAAAATTAATTTTGTTGTTAAATATTCATAATTTTAGTTGGAACTTTATCCCTCAGGTTAAACATTCGTTTCGTTTTATTGAAGTTCATCTATTTAGTTGATAAAATCGTCTGTTTTGGCACAAGGTTTCACCATTTTGCAGAAAAATCGTCCTTTTTGGTTAAATTTTTGTTGCTAAATAAATTAATTGGTTCAGAATTTAACTTTTTTGTAGGAACTTTCTTTTCATTGGTTCAAGATCCATTCTTTCTGTTAAAGGTTCATTAGTTTAGTTGAAGATTACACAATTGGGTTGCCAAATATACTATTCAACCAAAAATTTAACTATTTGATAACCGATAACCGTTTCTGTTAGAAAATCATTTTTTGAAGTAAAAATTTAACTATGCATTTGGTTAAAAATTTATCTTCCTTTGATAAAAATTCAATCAGTTGGTTGAGAGTTGAATTAATTCACTAGAAATCCATTTATTATCAAGATTCACCTTTTCGATTGAAAATTTGACTCCATATCTGGTCGAAAATTCACATATTTTGTTGCAATTCGTCTTGCTTGTAGAACATTAATCTCCTTGGGGATTTTTTTTTTTTAATCTGACTAATTTGTCGAAGAATTATCTTTCTTGCCTCGAAAAACTACATGGTTGAATGTTGACCTACTCTGTTGAAAATTCGTTCATTTTATGATTCACCTCTTCAGTTGAAAAATTTACGTATTCTTTTGGAAAAATCGTTTTTTTAGGTTGAAAATTGATCTGATTCGTTGAAAATTCATCTTTTTGGTTGAGGATTCAACTATCTTGTTGAAAATTTGTCTGTTCCAATTGAAATAAACTGGTTGACAAAATTTTATTTTGTTGGAAAGTAATATTAGAAATTGAAAATGCAACCAATTCATTTTTAGCAGGTTTCCATTGAAATATTCTAAAACTTTTCTATTTTACAGATCGATTGCATAAAAGCAGTCTTAAAAAAGGAATTGGAAATTCCCCTTGTAGAAATCGCTGATAAAAGTGCAAGGCTCGATGGGGGCGATGTTCTATTCACAGGTAATGTGCTTTCCTAACAATGCTATTATGGAAATTAGCTCCTTGAGAAACGTGAAAAGAATGCTGTAATAAAAATCCGGAATTGCAGGTCGTGAATTTTTTGTTGGATTGTCCACGCACACAAACGAGGCAGGAGCACGTGGAGTTGCTGCCGCCTTCCCAGAATATCCTTGCGTGCCAATTAAGGTCAGTTCCGGTTTACACAAAAAATATTTTTTGTCACGAAATCAACTCTTTTTCTGAAGAAAAAAAAACACTTCCGTTTATAGAAACAAACAGAATAGAAATAGAAACATATTTTATGCCATAAATCTTTTATTTTATAGGTCGCTGAAACAAAACGTTTAAAATCCTTAGTTTCGATGGCAGGACCCGATGTAATATGCGTCGGTGCTGGAAAAGAGGCTCAGGAAGTTTTGAAGGTAAGGAGCCGCACAGTGGGAACAAAGCACTTTTTTGGGACAAAAATCAGCCGACTCTTCAATTTTAAACGGATCAGAGCTTTTTTCTAAATACTCATGAAGAATCGTACTTTGACGTAGAGGTGCACGTTTTTTTAATTTGTTATTTAACTTAAAATTTGCAATTGGTTATATTTGCGATGTTTAATTACAAGGGGACCTTCAGGTCATCTAATTTTTGTTTTGGTCGATACTCTCCTCAGTGATAGACACCTACTAGAGGTTTT